>JAYMFT010249852.1:0-10921 GCA_038088735.1 Panulirus argus
GAGAGAGAGAGAGAGAGAGAGAGAGAGAGAGAGAGAGAGAGAGAGAGAGAGAGAGACCGTATCTAGCCAGAAAATCAAACGCAAGATGACCACACTCACCGAGTAACAATTGACAAAAAAAAAGGGGGCAATAAAATGAAAGAAGGTTGAAGTGAGAAACTCATACTTGTAAGAGAATCGAAAGATCACAACTGAGAGAGAGAGAGAGAGAGAGAGAGAGAGAGAGAGAGAGAGAGAGAGAGAGAGAGAGAGAGATGGGCGCACAAATAGATACCGTTCCATTTAAACACGACGTGGTGGTCATGGGGGGACTCGACGACCCCACGCGGCGTTGTTATCACCTGCATCCAGGGAATCCAAGTCATCTTTCATAATTCGAGAGACATTTATCAGATTTTCAACTTCTGGCTGCTACATGATCATTGTTTGATAACTATTATGGGCACTTGGCCTCACAGGCTCCACCACGCTCCAGTGCCCCAGCCGCAGTCTGGTTATCACCACCCCCATCAACAACCCTCATGAATCTCTCAGAAAAATAGATTTACTGCTTCGTGGTCTAGGGATTAGTGTAAGATGATTTGGTACACTTTTGTGTTGAGTGAAGAGGAGTTTCTTTTCATTCATTATGTTCTTATTCACCCTCTATCAAATATTCGGTATATCGAAACCTAACTGGAATCAAGTGTTATTAACTATATGTAAATATGCATTTCTGCATATGGGAAGAGAGCAGTGATACACTCCAAAATCTCATCCATAAATCCTTATCATATAGGTTTAAGAATTTTACGGTGCTGCTCGGACATACTTCCTCGTCGCTTAGTCTCGTAGCTTCTTTCTGATAACCACGACAACTACTGCTAAAGATGTGTTCCTCCTTGATTCCTCCACAAGCTTTACTTCCCAACTACCAGTCATGGTCTTGTATCCTGCATTCTCCTCTGTGGGCAATGTCAAAGAACTGCTTCATGTTAACGTTGTTCCAGCCTCTTGAGAATTCATTTGTAGTAAACCAATGCATCACAGGACACGTCTATGGCCACTGGTCACTTAAGGTGGGTCGTTGTTATGCGTGTTTCTTTGCTTACACCGCTAAGTTTTGGAATTCCTTACCTTCTCGTGCATTTCTTCACCTTTCAAAAAGGCAGCTTTTTGCTCCCTAAAGAATACTTACTTTACCTTTCCTCTTCTGTGTTTACTTCACCAACTCTTTGTGCATTCCCTTCTTTCATTTAAGGTCTGATCTTAGTGTCGAGTTTGGGCATATAAAAGAAAAATCATGCTTCACCTTATCCTTCCTGGAAATCTCATTGTCAGTATTGACGTTGACCAAAGTACAGTTTCTCTGCTTCACGATCTCTCTCGAATAATGGTCTGGTGACAGGTTCCACATGATGTAAACCCTCAGGTCCATCTTCACAACATGGTTTTTGCTTTTGCTACACATAATGTGGTCCTCTAAGTCTGGTCTGTTTAAATCCATTTCCATTTTCATGTCTGCATTTACAGGGTTTATTTCCACTAGCCATTTGTCCGACCGCTGCTGCATCATATCCATATCTCTTAGCAATACTTCAGTCTCTCTTACTTCGCATTTCTTTCCTAATTTTGGCATCATCAGAAGCATATTCTAGTGTGACTCCGCCTTGTTTGCCATAGCACTTACAATGATTATAAACTGCATGGGCTCTTCCAGTAATCCCTGAAGAACCTTACGCGTTACCCATTCACTCCAACATGTTTCTCTGATGTGTGTTCTCTGCTCCCTCCCAATTAAGTAACAGTCAGTGCAATTATACGTACCTTCCCTGACTCCAGTGTGTCTGTAATTACCCCATTGTACTGTACAAGGAAGATGATACATAATCGTGGAGCCCCATCTCTTAAACATATTCTACCAACAAACAACTTTTCCAGTTTCTGTATGCTGTCTACATTCGCTACAACCACTTTCTGTTTATTCCGTACGTGCACCACTCTTATACTATAAAAGTAATTCTTTCCATCTGGTTCACCTCGTTTCTTGCTTGTTCACGTCTACTTCATCAATCTGGTTTGAAGAGTTAAAAAGTTATGATCAGGTCACCCCCTTCCTCTTCTCACTTCCGTGGAGTTAAGAATCTGAGGCCAATGATACTCAGCTCTCTTAATTCGCGTAACATTTTCTCTTGGCTATAGGGTATAGACCTTCTGAATCCACTCATTTGAATCTGTTTATACTCAGTGACAAGTAAAAATGAAAAGTTTACCCTTGCCTCACACTTCAGTAAACTCTACTCACAGACCTCCCTTCCCAACCCTTATAAATAAAACACTGACAAAACACATACACACTGAAACGACCCTAGAAAGCTCTTAACAACCGACCTCCCAGCTCAGTCCTGGACTCAGACCCACAGGACATACACCTATCAGAAACCACACTCCCCAGACAAACACGAGTCACACTCTCCCGCTTACGAAGACCCTTCATACCCACGATGTACCTTCCACAACGAAGATAACGAACGCCTAGTGTTCAACTGCTCCACACTTTTTGCACATAGACGCACACACATTATCACGAAACTTTATGACCTATGGTCTCGATCGGTGGACGTGGCCAGCTTCCTGAGCGCTGCCGGAGCCTCATAAGGAATAAGGAACTCCCGGGGCAGGATGGTAAGGTAAGATAATCAGTAACTCTATTTTACAAATCCTTGGTTTCTTCTCTCAATCCATGAAACTTTTCATGATCATTCTTACGAATCCTCACCTTCTTTACTTCCTCCTCTAATTGTACGAATTGCACTGCCCACACAGTCAATCAAGAGGCCTCTGGAAACTATTTCATCCGCACTGTCAGTGCTCTTACACGCCTGATGATTCGATAAATGCCTTATTGCGATAAAACGTATTTACTCGTATGAGAAAAAGCTCTAGCTCTTTCAGAAACGACTGATCACGTACTGTGATCCAGGGGAAATGTTGCCCTTGCAGCTTCATCACGGGACACACACACACACACTCATCTCCAGCAAGGTAATAATGACAGGATACATAACTCTGTGTGTGTTCTGTCCGTGCATCACGTCAGCCGTCCTCACACCACCAGGAGAGGCGGATGGATAGCAATATTACATAATGACTGCGTATCCAGGACTAAGTGTTGCGTCTGCAGTCAGTATTTCATTCAGGGGCCAAAATCAACAGCTTTCGTGTATTATTCTAAGGATCGAAGAGATAGCAAGAGGAATCCTAAGTGGCTGAGACGCGCATCGTAGAAAATCATAAGCGTTTATATACGCTCGAGGAATGTATACCTTCTCTCTCATATTTTTTTTTTTTCCATTTTGTATATATTTTGGTAACATAGATCTTGTCAGGAGGGCGCCAGCTGTCATCTTTCGCATCCCACACTAACTCTCAGTTGTTTTTCTCGTCAGTTAAGTTCGAGATTATTAGATAAATCTAGTATCTTAAAGTGGAAGGCGAGATTACGGCGCTAAAGCGTGGTAGAGTTCCGATCATCCAAATTACCTTCATCTATCTTTTTATATAAACAATATCTTTTATTTTTTTCCTTGTGCCAATCAGTATAAATATAATGGTTCGAGATTTATGACGGAGGGTCCGCCTGCACTGGTTCTGATAACATCTCCGTGGGAATAGTCACTTCGGACCTCAGTCAACAACATAAAAAAATATGCAGCAACACACTTCTGTGTTATTCGTAAATAAGGGAGGCGTGATGGAGCAAAATTCTTCCTATCTTTAAAATACGAACGGACACGAACCTCCGTTTCCATGAGAAGTCACGCGCAGTAGAGACACGAATTTTCTTTTTCCTCTGGTGTCTTAAAAGATGAGAAAGCTAAAATCTCTCCCGTCAACGAACGTGTTTCACTTTAGTTCGACTGCGCTAGCTTGTGTCATGGTTCAGCTTCAGAAGTTCTTCGAGACAGTAGTAAATCACCACTCCGTGCATAATAGCCAACAGACCCTCAGAGTATGATATCACGTTAAGAGATTTCATAAGACATCTGTAGCGTCACAATTTCTCCTGGACGTCCAGCTAGTTACTTATCAGTGTGTTGATGTCGTTACCTGCATTAGGGGGATGGACTAACACCACAGAGTGAGGCAACGATCAACAACTTTTCGATTTGAGCTTTGCGAATAGTTAAGAACTATAACCACTGCACCACACATAGAAACGCCGAGGCATATACACACGCAACAAACTCATATACACTAGAGAAGAGAGATAGAGAGAGAGTATTAAGAATATTTTCGAGGAGATATTGCCAAGTGTTATTATGTATGATATGGCGAGACAGACATGTAGTATGTCTGTGTACTGAAAGCCAGCAGCCCACGTGTGTGTGTGAGGCAGAAGGAGAAGAGCTGCTTTGGCCATAGGATTGGCAGTTAACAACCACTGAGGTGAGATCGGTGGTTGCTTACCACCCTGCATCCTACGAGAGAGAGAGAGAGTTCAACAAGCAAACGACCAGGTTCCAGGTGTACCATCGCCACCACACTGCACACAACTCCCTTTTTTTCCCCAGCACTTCGCCTCGCCTGAATCCCAAAAGCACATTGTCAAGCCGAGACAGTTAGCACACAGCGGACTGGCTGCGGAGTTTATTGTACCAGTGATCTGAATATTGTATGAGGCTCTGGTGACCAGAGGCAGGGCAAGAGAGGAGGCGCATGAATGTATGTTTTAGGAATAATGACTTTATGGATCGTTTTTGTACAATAAATCCAGAAACTTACATATGGGGCATTATGGAACAGGGTCTGGAAGTGAGCAATTGACACAGGGACGCTGATAAGAGTGTACTGGAGAGCCGGGCGTGCTAGGGCAGAAGACCTGTGCTGATGGAGTGGGACGGCGGTGAGTGTGGCTCTGGTAGTGGGCTTACTGATAGATGGAGTGTAGCTGTGAAGTGAGTGTCTTGGACTGCACGTGGTGACGGTATGTACTGGTGATAATGTGAGACTGTCGGTGGAGCTCTTGAGTTCAGAGATTTTCTGTGTTTGCTGAGTGTGTTCGCGAATCTACTGTCAGGTGATTCAAAAAGACAAATGAGTGCAATGAAAAGTAAATCTGCTGATGAGGCGAGTGTGGTGTTGGAGTAGGGTTGCTATCAATATTGCTATGATGAAGGGAAAATAAGAATGTTTTCCTTTTTATTCGCTAGAGGAAGATGATGAGAATCTTGGACTGAATGTGTTGATATAACAATATGCTGATACAGCAATTGCTTTCCTGATGTGAGAGCACTACTGCACTTTACCTATTTACACAATGATAGTTATTCTCACTCGTTCATTAAGAAGGAAGCATTTCTTTATGTGAAGGAATATCAAAAGGCTCTGTTCCCGATATAAGTACGCTCGACTTAATTCAAAACGGTAACTATAAATGCAACTGTTCCTGCCAATAGAAATGCAACTCATTTACTGACGCAAAATTTGCTGAAAGGTAAAGGAATATATATGAATATGGTTTTATATAAGATATGTTTGGAGTATAACAGAACTGGTAAAGAGAAATGCATAATTATTTCACAGAGCTAATAGCCAGAGGGGAGGAGAGAGATCGTATGTTGGTTTGGCGGAACAGCAAGTGTCAGATGAACTTGCGGGACGATGTGGGTTACCAAAGATGCTATGGCAAGGGTAGGTCACAGTGACAAGGCAGAACTTCTATATTTCTTTATTGTCGAAGGCTCTTGTTACGAACTGATGTCCTTGTCAAGGCCCTTGGGCATTAAATACAATGTCGAAAAGGGCAAAAGAGATCTAGAGGTAAGGAATCAGAAAAAAATCTAAGAGTTCCTTAAGAAATAGAAACATGCCTTTTTAAAAAGGGGGCAGATTGCTGTGTCTGTCAGTAAAGGAACGAGAACATAAAGATTTCAGACGTTTAGCGGTGTGAGACGAGTAACTGACATCACAGTTACTCATCTTGGAGTAACCAGCTTTGAGTAGCCAGCGGCAATACAATAATCGTGTGACAAAAGCGGCTTGCCAAGGTATCATACGGTTTATCTGACGGCGGGGGAACAAAAGTAGCAAATCCTCCGGAGCGGAAACTGAAATAATTTCTATCTAAGAGGAAAAGAGAACCGCCACTGTACCGTGAGGCAAGCAGGTTAATTTTGATGGCATATTTCAAGAGCTTTTATTCGAACTGCCTCGAACCAGACTCTGTCGAGTAATGTTGAGCTGGAACCTCTTTAGACGAATCAGTCCTTTGTACATACGGAAAAACTGCTCAGAAGTGTTGAATTTTTGCGTCTGAAGAGACTCCCCAGTTTCTTAGGGTATGTTTGTGCTGAATGATGGAATTATAGAGCCATCAATGAGAGAGAAAGGTTGTATGGGATTCTTGACACAAATGGGGTGATATTGAGTCTCAGAGGCAATTTACTTATCTAAGTCCTGCCTACCTCACAGAGAAATCCTGCTTGCGTTTGAGTTCATAATTGTACTTGTAGACTGCTCGAGAGAAAATGGAGCAGAGCTGAAAAAGTGGAGGAATGGTAGAATTAATTCGTCAACTAATGAGTGCATCTATTCATAAGATGAAGAGAGGAAGATCATTGGAGACAAGACAGTATCCTAAAGGACATCGGAACTGATAAGGAAAGAGGGAGAGGTTGATCCGTCCACTATTATAGAGAAGGACTGGCCAGAGAGGAAACTAGATAAGAAAGAACAAATTGATGGAGGAAAGTAAAACGAGGGGACTTTAGAGATCAACCTTTGATGCCAAAACCAATTAGTTTTCAATATACGAGTATCAAAAACTACGAAATATGGTTCTCCATACGCGTTCAAAGAGGTTAATTAAATATTAGTACAACAGGAAAGGATACCACTGGTGGATCTCGCTTTTGCGACAACCATCCTGATGATCAAAGGGACGATTCTGAGATTCAAGAGACTTTGGGAAATGGGTGTTGAGGAGAGATTCCTAAACACTAGCTATACTAGAGTATAGGATTATATTGTTAAGAGTTACGACGGTTGCCTTTCATTTAGTTAGGAGGACCAAAAAGTGCATAAGTCTGCTTTTTAGCAGGAGCACAACAGACTAGCAAACACAGGTGGATGGCTAAAACGCACTCTTTCAAAACATATGTATGTTGTCTGGTCCATACGCCTTGCTCGCGTTAAGAAAGATTTTTTTTTTCTATTTTTTACTTTCTTCTGGGGTGTGTGAAGAGATTGCTAAATGGGGCATAAAACTGAGGTGTATCACGAGGTGTGTGTGTGTGTGTGTGTGTGTACCCTAGAGTAGTTTTTTTCACCCGTAACATTAATATGACACAAAGCTAGATATCAATGATTATCAAGATCACAGTTAGGATCAGATTTTGTTGGTATCTCTGTACAGACATTTAATCATTAACGTAATGATACATATGACGTAATATCGCTGGGAACTGGAAGAGTGCGCCTGTGACTGCCGATAAACTTTGTCGTTCAAATATTACTCCCTCTCTTTAGTTCCCTCAGAGGACCTGAGTGATGAAGCCCTCTCCATCGGGGATATCAGAATCCTCGTTGGCAACTGAGGTAGTGGACTGGTGTCCGAGACATACTGCTGTTCGAAGCCACTATAAACATTTTATTGTTTTCGTTCTACCCTCATTTGTATTCGGCACACGGAAGCCTCGGGGAAAAAATAAAAAAAGTTGTCTTTCAAGAGCCAAACTAAGGAATTCTTATTTTCGGGGTTTCCTTCCAAGGTATTCAATGAACGCGTAATAGAAGGTTGGTCTAATTACCAGGGAGTCAGTATTGAAGTCTTATATCAGTATAGAAGGTTGGTCTAATTACCAGGGAGTCAGTATTGAAGTCTTATATCAGTATAGAAGTATTCTACGGGTCAATACATTACTAATCATTACTATCAATATACCGCCGAAGGCAGTATAATTATATCCTTGTAATGACCTAGAATAACTATAGTTTATGTATTTCGTTACATTCTGCACTACCCGCTAGCAATACACGTGTTGACAGAAGTTTAAGTTATCACTACAAACCGTAGCTCATTTAGTTATTCAGTCATCAGAGCATTACTACTGGGGGAAGACTGTGGAATAGACGTAACGCGGACAGAGAGAATCAAAGGCGAGATTGAATGCGGAAGCTGGGGTGGTTGGACGCCATGGAGATAAAAGGAAGAGCGACTCGGGAGTAACTATTAGGGTGGTGGTGGTAGTGGTGATGGTAGTGTTGTTGTTGTTGGTGGTGGTGGTGGTGGAGTGGTGGTGGTGGTGGTGGTGGTGGTAGTGGTGGTGGGGTTTGATGACAAAAGGGGGAAGAAAGGGTGAGACTACATATGGTGGTAGGTGGTTATTGTGGTTCGTGGTCTGAATTTGGCTGCAGGCGGAGGACAGACGGTAACGTGACTACCTCAAGATACCAGCTAAATGGCTTGATGTATTGCCACTCAACTCTTGGACCTAATACCTAACTTTCTAGATTAAACGATGATTTTCTGCATTTGCAAAAAAAAAGGACATTTGCAAGTTTTGCTTTGTCTTTTGCTTTGCAAGACTGCTGCACCTCCTGCTGTGATAAACATATGGGAACATTAATCATATGTAGTTTTCACGTATAAAACTATTAGATAAACTGTAATGTCAACTTCAATGTCCGCTTAGCACAGCAGAGATTACTATTGTGTACAATTCTAATGGTGCGAGTACTGTACTAATTTCTTCAAATCTTGAAAAAAATCCACAGTTAAGCTATTCAGAAGCTTTACCCACATACGACTGCTTAGATAAATCAATATAACAGGTGGGATCCACGCCTTACTGAGATTCATGGCATAATGCTCATTGTAATTCTCGTGCGGGGTTTACATCTGACTCGGCAGTGGTGACAGAGTCGGTCTCTAGCTAATCCAAGCAGAAGTCAGGGTCATGCGGAACTACTGTACTCAAACCCGAGGTACAAAGGTGTATAGGGTTAAGTAATGCCGAGTCTACTGTGCCAGGACAAATCGGTTTTGGTGTCCTGCAGGTGCCCTAGATCTAGCCACGTTAGAATGAATGATAAAGAAAAAGAATGATTACCTTCCAATTAGTCGCGGAAAAAATGGTGGACACAGTCTCATTTTGAAATAAATAAACAAAATCCTTTGAATTAAAGAAATTATCAAGACGCTAATATGGTTTCTTTGGTTAAATACACAAACGCAAAAAAATGTTTAGATTTTCATTTTCTTTTCAAGGCATACATAAAAAGTGGGATGCGAAAGTAGCAACTGATGTCACGTATTCATATTTCCAGTAGGTATCTGATAAAGTCTCCCATGTAAAATCACTAGTTATAGAAAAATCTTTTGTTTTCTGTATCAAAATATGTAGCTGGAGAGAGACGAAAAAATCCTGGCTAATCAACAGAAAACGACGAATAACCAATATAGACACCCAAACTCTTGATTATACCCAATACCACAGAGGTCGCCACATCGCCAAATTCTCTTCAAACGTTTAGAAATGATTTGGATTTAGGTCTACCCACACTCTTTTTCTTGGATATACCAATGATCTAATGACATACAAAAACCTCTATCCGAACAACAATAGAGAACTAAATAGTATAATATCGACAAGCTATCAACTTGATCTACATATAAGATAAACGATATTCAGTACTGAGATATGTAAAGAAATGCATTTTGGAGATAAAAGTGAAGTGATATAAACAACAAATACTTGGAGAAGCTCTTGTAGAGAGCCATGGACTGAGGAACCTTAAAATCCCTGTCAATATACTGCCCGACACGCAGTGTTAGGATTCATTAGAGAACCCTTGTGCTATAAAGCTCCAGAGAACATAAAAACCCTCTATGATTTACTTTCATGACCCCACTGAGGCTATATACGATAAAGCATACTAATATCTAGATGTCGGAAGAACAGAATTACCCAAGATAAGATTAGATTATGATTTCCAGGCGTTAAAAGTCTTTAAGCAAAGTGGAACGAAAGATGCTCAGTTCTTTCATCAGGTAATTCGTTACAGCCCAGTAGCGCTACAGTTACTCGTTCATTCCATTCATGTTTTTTTCCCCTCAATATCTCTAGCAGATAAAAACTATCTGCTTTATCTCTGGTTGCGATGATTAGCTGGGGTGAAGTGGATGTTGCTCATTTCCAACATTTACGAGCTAAGAGTTAGGCTAATTGCCTTCTACAAACGGCATCAGGCGGAAGAACCATGATGAGAATAAGAGGCTAATGTAGAAAATCGACTAAGTATACTAATATAACAAAAGTAGAATATCAATCAACACCAACACAAGCAGACAGAGAAAACGAGACAAGTTAAAACTGCAGCAAATACGAACAATATTACCATCAGCAAAACTATCGCTACCACGAGAATTATAAAGAGAGAGAAACAACACAAGGAATAGCAAACATGAACAATATCCAAGTTTACCATCAACAAATCTGAACTGTTTGAAATACATGTGTTCTTCAAACAAAAAAAAAAAGAAAATTAGTTTGATCATTAAAATTGGCTAGGAAAAATATTTGGAATTTAGGAATACATTTTTGCCCACAACGACGTTGATTAGTAGAATAAACGCAACACCACCAACTGACAGACACTAAAAAACTACCTAACAGTACCAAGAAAAACTGTAACGATAGCACAGTCAGCAGATCCAGGAATAGCATCTTCACCAGCACCGTCAAAAAAAGAGTCAGAAAACGAGGAATAACTTCTTGTAGGACCACTTGACTCAGATGAAGAGGACCAGTTCTTGCAGGTACTGAGGGATAATGAGAGAATGTCTACCAACAAACGACTACTGCTACTCGTATGAACTGGAATCTATGTAAATGATTACCACTAATATATATATATATATATATATATATATATATAT
>JAYMFT010249863.1:0-10921 GCA_038088735.1 Panulirus argus
GATAACTGCTTCTTTCCCTACACGTCGATGCTCTGGAACTCTCTACCTTCTCATGTCTTTCCCAATAACTATGACCTAGCTCATTTCAAGAGATGTTTTTCACTCAAAAATTTGTAAATACTTTCCCTGTCTGTCTTTTTTTCCCCGTTTCTTAATTCTCTCTATTTTTCAATTAGGCCCCGGCCTTGATGTGGATATTTGTCCGTGACTAGAGCCTGCAACATAAAAAAAGAAATAAAAATATTCGTTCAACCAACTCCCAACCCGGAGTTAGTTAGCTAGCGACGTCTCCCCCCTTCGCGCGCGAGACAATCAAAGAAAACGAGGGCGTAGAAAACGGACAGCAGCCGTTCAAGCACCCGGAAGAATTTCTGTTAATTAACTTTGCAGTTCTTCCAGTCACGTGATTCCAGTGGGAGTCTGTCCCGTAGGGGTGGTGGGAAGCTGATTGGATAAGTGTGTAGGGAGAAATACCTCCAGGACCATGAACCAGTACGTGATTAATCCTCTCCTCCATTATTGCCACTAACCCTCTCTGGTCAATATCAGCACCTAAAAACTTAACACTCGGGGGCACAGCGCAAAGAAAACGGACTCCATAAAGTAATTAATTTCTTACAATATAAATTTCAGTGTAAATTATTAAATTGTTAAAGAATTTATGTAACACCGAGACCTGATGTTGTTATCACAAGAAAATTATTATAGGAAAAAGATTATGTATTTATTATTTGATTTAACAACACTGTGTTGACTCTGCCGAGGCATTTATTTGCATAGCTGTCAACCCTCGGCTCCATCTGGGACTGTTGTTAGCCATTCATTCGGGTTTTTGTTTATATCATTTCTTTATTTAATACAAGATGGTGTCATTCATTCGGTTCGTAATACTTGGGTATATCTCTGCCAAGGGAAAGCATTATTGAATATTTTCCATGAGCAGTGAGTCCGTGTGTGTGTGTGTGCGACATGAGTTAACACACAGTCTCGTTGACAGTAATGTCGTCAGTAATGAAATGTAATGTTATTTGCAGCATGGAACTGATATGTTAATTTATAAATAAATAAGGCCAGGCTTTAATGACGTGTGTGTGTGTGTGTGTGTGTGTGTCCCTAAACTGTGACATGACAGCATGACAGCAGACATTCCCGTCTCACGTCTCATTCATTTCTTTCATTTCGTTTCATTCGTGACAATAAATATTTTTTTTTTTCTTTTAGTTCGGAATTTGATTGCATTTCTGAGATGCTGATTGGAGATATCATACACACACACACACACACACACACATACCTTGCTCATTACCTTAGTAATTTTCTCATGCAATTAAAAAAGTTTAAACGTAATTAATAAGTCAATTAAGGCTTGTGGTACCAGTTCCCTCTGTAGTTCTCTATACGTCTCGAGCTTCTGTAATTAGCTGACCCACAGCGCTGACCAGCTGCACGCAAAGGGTCAAGGGTCGTACAGTCGTGCTCCAAGGGTCGTACTGTCTGCTCAGTGGTCGTACAGTCGTGCTCCAAGGGTCGTCCCGTCGTGGTCAGTGGTCGCACCGTCGTGCACCAAGGTTGGATTTGGAAACTGACACCAGAAAACATTCAAGAATTTATAAAGACTTTTCGCCCAGGCAACTGTCAACAATCTCGGGTTGTCGCTTGGCTGTCAATCGACAAAAGGAAATTTCAAATAATTTTCATGGAGGATTCTTAAACCGATTTCGATGCTGTTTTCTTTCATTTTTTCCCCCTGGATTAAAAAAAGCCATTTGCCCCTGGCTAAAGAGTTGTCTCTGTGTATATACTGATGTGTGGCAGCAGATTCCCCCCCCCCACCCCCAGTGTGTAACGAGAGAACAAATGCTGTTCTTCCAGTCGAAAAAGTCATCCATTCTAAGAACAGTTCGAGAACATTGTTCAAGTGACTCTACACATTGCCAATGCTGACCCAACCCTGAACCGACCGACCGACCATCTCCTCATTTTATGCAAACTGTCCCTCACTTCTCAGAAAATCTGCCCGTCTGATCTCGTCTTCCCCTCCAAAAAAGAAACCTGCCCTGGTCTCCAAAAACATAAAGAGACATCTCTCATGTCTCCCTGGTCCTCACACATCGAGCAGGTCTTCACTGTTGGCCAGTCCAAGAGTCTTCCTCCTCCTCCTCCTCCTCCTCCTCCTCCTCCTCCTCCTCCTCCTCCTCCTCCTCCAGATGGGCAAAAACACGTATCCACAACCTTCAAGTCCCCCTACAAAAAATCGCACAGGTAATTACATCAGGACTGTTTAGCGTGTCCCGCGCGCCGGTCCGACCGAGTCCCACGAGAAGACTCGAACGGTAACAAGAGCCTGATTGACCGGGAGAAAATATCGCGTAACAGACAGGTTAGTGACGCCTCCATTAAGGGGAACTTTCAGAATTGCTTCTTGTCTGATGTCCGTCGAGGGAGAGTGCGCGCGCGCGCGTGTGTGTGTGTGTGTGTGTGTTGGGGGGGCTTCCTTCCCTCCCTACACATGACGGGGCTTTTGGCACGGCCCCGTCTCGTGTGGCGGTCGGTCGAGGGCCCGTGTGTGGTGGAGACGAGGTGGGTGCCTGGGTGCTTCCTGCACAGGAGTGTTAAGACTAGTACCAGCTCAGGGTATAGCCAGGGCGGATGGTGGGCTTCCTTAACAACGAGTGGAAGGTACGGGCAGAGGCAGGCGGGCAGAGACCACCGCTAACCTGACCCCAGCCAGTTACGAAGGGTGTAAAACACACACACACACACACACTACATTAGGGAATCAGATTCTACATTTTGGGAAGTCAACAGGCAAGGCGTAGAGACGTGTATGCAGAGATGGAGGCAGAGCGAAGGAGAGGCGGAGGGAAAAGTTGAAGGAAAAAATCACAGGAAAAGATGCATAGCAAAGGAGAGGTGTCGGGGAGAGAGGACAGGCAACAGTAGACAGGTACGAGACGGGAGGGACAGGTGGGGTACGAATCGCGGTCAATAAGTGGAAAGATCATCCGGAACTGTTCGTTAACATTTAATGGCCAGAGTGACACACAAGGACGAGACCATTGTATTCAGAGGTGTACGTAAGGTAAGGGAAGGTCCCAGACCCAGCTATGAGAGGTAGAAGACCTCCCAAGCCATCATAAGGTAAGGGAAGGTCCCAAACCCAGCTATGAGAGGTAGAAGACCTCCCAAACCATCATAAGGTCAGGTAAGGTCCCAGACCCAGCTGTGAGGGGTAGAAGACCTCCCAAGCCATCATAAGGTCAGGTAAGGTCCCAGACCCAGCTGTGAGGGGTAGAAGACCTCCCAAACCATCGTAAGGTATACGTAAAGTGCCAGATCCAGCTGTGGAGGGAAGGGTAGAAGACCTCCGACGCTCCCCCCTTTACCTGAGTCGGCCACAAAAGAACCTTGACTTGTTTAAAAAAGACCTGGGGAGTCCGACCCCCCACCCCCTGCCCCTGGAGGAGGTCCGAGATAACGACCCATCCCGGACCCCCTGATCTCCCACCGCCATACGTCCTGTAATGCGACTGCCACGGGTGGTGAGCAATGGGGACGCAGCAGGCCCCCTCCCCCCCAATTCCCCCTCCCTTCCTCACTCCACACTCTCCTACCCCTTACCCAGGTATAGGGGACGGGACGAGGACCCCTTCCCCCCCTCCTCCCTTCCCCTTCCTAGATAAGGGGAAGGGGAGGACACGTACCTCACCCCACCTCCCACTCCCACCACGGACGGGAGTCAAGGACGCTGTCATACAACGGACGGGAGTCAAGGACGCTGTCATACCACGGACGGTAATTAAGGACACTGTCATACCCCGGACGGGAGTCAAGAACACTCATACCACGGACAGTAGTCAAGGACGCTGTCATATGATGGGTTGAGGGGACAGCGTCATGTATAATCCGTTGGGACTGAAAAAGTATAATTACTGAGTTTAGTAAGGATTATCATTAAACGGGACAACTAGGGATTATTGCTATAATCAAGGACACGACGGTGGCGATAATTAAGAGTTGATGATAGTGATAATTTGATGTGGGAGAAGTGTGATTATTGAGATTATGGCGTGGTAATTATCTTACAGATGAGCCAGTTATCATACGAGTGTGATAATTACCAGAAGGGTATTTACACTATCAGCTAGCATGGTTTACGGTACCGTGAAATTGTTTACGGGACTGATTGACATTATTTACGGGGTTGGTTAGCTTTTTGGTGTACATTACTGGTTGGCATTGTTTACCATGTTGGTTGGCGGTACTTACGGTGTTGCCTGGCTTTGTTTACAGTATTTGCTGGTGTTGTTTACGTTGTTGGTCGGTATTTACGCTAGAATAAAAGCTTACGTCACTCACGATGGTTGTAAATGACTGAGGAAGTTGATAGGAACATGAAAAAGGGAACCTGCAAGCAAGAATTGGATTGATCCGTCCATCGGAAGGATTCACCAGGGATATACGCGTCCTTTCGAAGGAATGTCGTAGGATATACGTCCTTTAGAAGGATTCATCAAGGATAGACAGCTCTCGTGAGGTGACTGGAGCTGTGGCAGGCGAATAAAGTTCTCGCTGCTTCCCATAGATTCTGTGTGGAGGCCAGGCACTCGATGATTGACCGTTATGATAGCTCCACCTCCTCTCCTCGAACAATACAGCTGTGGATTTCTCTTCCTCCTCCTCCTCCTCCTCCTCTCGTCTTCCTCTCTTCTTGTAACCTTCCTACCTTTAAAGGTCAGATCTAAGGAGCTCAGAATAATATCTTATGCATTCTTTTTCCATCATACTCGCCATTTACTTCTTTTCATCAAGAGGGCCGCGATAGGGGTCAGGCCAGAAGAATCGCTTGGGAGGAAAGAGCAGGAAGAAGTATTCGTCAAGTACACGCCTCCATCAGAAAGAATCATCAAGGAACGTAATACTGCCGTCAACCTCCGTTTAGTAGCACAAAATAACTTTTTCATCTTTTCTTTCATCATATTACGGGCTCCGGTGACGAGCAAAAGTCCACATCGAGGTCAGGCCTTAATTGAAGTACGGTAAAGGTTATATGGAGATGAAAAAAAAAAAAATCTGTAAGGAGAAAAGAGTGGAGATGATTTAATAGTGTTATCCGCCATGGAGAACCTAGCTTTTAAAAAGCTTTGGGTCATAGCAGATAAGGAAGACATGAGAAGGTAAAGAGTTCCAGTGCTTATCTGCGGAGGGAAAGAAACAGACATCACAACTGCCCTCCATCTTTGATTTACCAACGGCCACACGGTAATCACGTGACGCACGACATAGCTTGCCCAGGGTTACGTGGTGTACCTAAGGGTGGGGGAAGACAACCAGCCAGCTATCGGGAGCAGAAACCGGAGTAATACCTACAGAAGAGGGAGAGTGAACCAACAATGCGACGCGGGGTAAGCGGGTCTGGTTTAGAGGTCAGACTGGCAGAGGCGATAAGTCGCAACTGCCTTAGTCTCGACTCTTGTTTAGTCAGTATGTAGAGTCAGACCCTCCCCAGATGTGACAGCAGTACTCCTTACAAGGTCGGATCAATACTTTTTTACGGCCGGGGCAACTGTTCAGAAAAGAAGAAGAAGAAATTCACTGCATATGAATAGGACTCCCAGTTTCCAAGAGGCAGATGATAGCTGTTTATGTAATGCGCGGTTTCCTAAACATCGCGTAAATACCCAGCCATCTCCCTCCACCCCTTGGATATCACGGGAAGACCTTGCTATCGCCCATCTCCTCCAGATATCACACAAGGGCGCCTCTGCTCCATCCTTTGCTTCAGCGATTCACAGGAAAATCCCGCCTCTTGTTATTTTCCGGATATTGCAGACGTCAGTCTCTCTCTCTCTCTCTCTCTCTCTCTCTCTCTCTCTCTCTCTCTCTCCAGTAACATGAGCGCAGGACTTTCTTCAGCACTGGCCACATCCTTAACTGAGCCGCCGTGGGTCCGTTCAGTTGCCCTGACCTGTCAAGTGTAGTGATGAAATCCATCACTTACGAACAACTTCTCCCTCACGGCTCATCTTTATGATCTGTTTTCTTCCCGCCCGTCCCGATGGATTTGCTCATTAAGGTGCCTGTGTTCCTATTTGTGACCTGTGTCCTCAAGGACTTTCTCCCTCGTGTTCCTTGACCATATTCCCTCATCCTCTGCTCATACCTATCCGGAAGGATTCCTTCTCTCTCTCTCTCTTCGTTCTAACCTTCTTGCATGATGGAGGCAGAGGAGAACGAAGGATTTACTAAAAGTTCTCACAGCATCCCCACGTCAATTCATCAGGCTGAGATATTGTCACGGAAACGTCCTCTGAGCGATTAAAGAACGCACAGAATCCTCCTGAAGGATTTGGGGTGTGTGAGAGCCGATGCGTGCGAGGCTTTCATCACCTGGTGATCATAGGCAGACGGACAGCTCGAGGACGGTGTCCTCGGGACGTGAGGCGAGGTCATCATGGCCTCGTAGGCCAGACAAGAGATGCGACACTGGCCGCTATTGGTCCTGTGGGTCGCTCAAGGAGACCAGAGATGATAAAAAGAGACGTAAATGTTTTTACTTATTACCCACAAGTCAAATAAGGATCTACTACTACTACTACTACTACGAAACACTAGATCTGGCCCAGGGGCGTGAATATTGGCGTATAACCCTCACCCACCTGTCCAGCTCCCCGTGTGTCTCTCTTACCGCGTCATATAAGCATAATGACGTGACCTAGATCAGCGCCCCGCCTCTGATCCTGCCCAAGATGGCTGGAGGGAGGGAAGGGAAGGACCCACAGTCCGTCTGTCCGTCTCACGTGACAAATGGCTGACGAAAGCGTCCACGAGCCGAACAGAGTCGCTCTTAGACTGGGATCTTGATTAGGTTTTATGGCGCGCTCGCTCTCTCTCTCTCTCTCTCTCTCTCCTACTGCAGAAGGAGCTATAAATAGCGGGCCGAGAATGAATGAGAAAACCGCTGGTGAGCTGCCCTTTTTTTTTTTTTTTTTTACGAGACTGTAAATTCTCTGTGATTGTTGGCATGTTGTTGGAACCGCGTCCTCTCTGGAGGTGCAGATTGCACGGGGGGAATAAAAGAAGTGCGGTGCAAAGTTGGCGCCTTGGAGAGGTACTGCAGTTGCCGACAAGACGCTGTAGCTTTGCAAAGCACCGTTGGCAGCAGTGACAAGGTCCATTTTAATCAGGTGGCAGTGACAAAGCCCATTATGATCAGGTGGCAGTGACGAAACCAATTATAATCAGGTTGCAGTGACAAAACCCAATTGTACTTGAAAAACTCGTACTGTGGCGAACGACTTCGATAATCCCGATTAAGGTCCTTCTTCTCCCGCCCGCCCGACTTGCGCCTCAAGGGGGACCAGCAGCCTCCTCCTCCTCCTCCTCCTCCTCCTCACCTTGACCTTGAAGAGCGACGACGACCTCTTCTCGCCGGAACCCCGCCCCTGACCCAACCCGACCCAACCCGATCCAGCCAAACCCAACCCGACCCAAACCTGACCCACTAATCTCCCGTCGCTTGATGAGTAAATAGGAGGTTGATACGGGTAGGGAGTATATCTGACCCTTCTCCCCTCCCTCCCCCTTTTAAACTCCCCAGCCCTGGCAGACCTCCTAGTGAGGAGGGAGTATGTGTGTGTAGTTCACTCCCCAAGCGAGACATCTCTCTCCCCCTGCCTGCCCACCTCACTCCAGCGTCTCACGTCCAGTCCAGGTGTCTCATCTCAAAGGGAAAAAAAGAAAAAAAAAAACATCAGCAAGACTTAAGGTTCATCCCTTAATTACCGAGTAGAGGGAAGCCATTACGTGGCTGTACTCGTGGGTAATTAGTGTGGGTAATGAGAGAGACAGACGACGGGGTTGGCTGGGATGGGGCCAGCGGTACCCAGACCCTGAGTGGGGTGTCACGGGGGTACCCAGCCCTTGCTTGTGGTACCCTGGGGGTCCCAAGTCTAGCCTGTGGTACCCTGGGTGTCCCCAGCCCTGCTTGTGGCACCCTGGGGGTCGTGCCCACCACCACCGCCACCCCCCACTACCCCCACAACTCGTATGAAACTACTCGTTAATGAGGTCGTCGAGTAATAGCCATCAAATATTCATCCTTTTAATGGGCCATTCTGGACGCCAGTGATGATTCGAGTATTGATGATGATGATGATGATGATATTCCCAGGAATGATATGATGATGGCTGGGTACAGAGAGGAGGGGGGAGGGGGAAGAGAAGAGGGGGAGGGGTGGTGTTGTTATTGCCAGTTGCAGGGGGGGGATGAGGGGGGGAGGGCTTATCGTGGGGACTTCCACCCCCAGCCGGGGTCTGGAGCGGAAGAGTCACGTACTGAGGTGTCAGGCTCAGCCCCTGCCTGGCTGGCACCTCCACTGCTGTCAGTGACCACAGGGGAAGTACAACACACGGGCCTGACGTCAGTAATTACCGTCTGACATCAGTAATTACTACATGACATCGGTAATTACCACCTGACATCACCTGACACCAGTAGTTACCACCTGACATCAGCGATTACCACCTGACA
Source organism: Panulirus argus (assembly GCA_038088735.1). Classification (NCBI taxonomy): domain Eukaryota; kingdom Metazoa; phylum Arthropoda; class Malacostraca; order Decapoda; family Palinuridae; genus Panulirus; species Panulirus argus. Next base: position 8,534 of record JAYMFT010249863.1, read on the forward strand.
TCGGTAATTACCACCTGACGTCAGTAATCACCACCTGACGTCAGTAATTACCATCTGACATCAGTATTTACTATCTGACGTCAGTAATTACTACCTGACATCAGTAATTATCACCTGACACCAGTAATTATCACCTGACATCAATAATTACCACCTGACGTCAGTAATTACCACCTGACGTCAGTAATTACCACCTGACGTCAGTAATTACCACCTGACGTCAGTGATTACCACCTGACATCAGTGATAACTACCTGACATCAGTGATTACCACATGACATCAGTAATTACCACATGACATCAGTAATTACTTCCTGACATCAGCAATTACCACCTGACGTCAGTAATTACCACCTGACATCAGTGATCACCACCTGACATCAGCAATTACCACCTGGCATCAGTGATTACCACATGACACCAGTAATTATCCCCTGACACCAGTAATTACCACCTGACAACAGTGATTATCACCAAACATCAATGATTACCATTTCAATCAAATATAAGCCCAGAAAAGCTTTACCTGTGGAAAATAGAATTTCTGATGCAAACTACTACACGAGGGAGAGGATAGCAAGGGGGTTAATTAGCCAGGTAATTAACACCAGGAGTTGATTAACGCTATAATGTGAGAGTAGAGAGTCAAGGAACACGATGTCTCAGGTTAGTGGCACAAGTGTGGGAGCGCGGCTGTGTCCGGCACAGCTAAGTCTGGGTACGAATCTGCCCAGCTTTATTAGACTGTGGCACGAGCTCACCAGCTTTAAGGCTGTGACACCAGCTGCCCAGCTTGAGACTGTGACACCAGCTGGCCGACCAAGCTTAGACTTTTGACATCAGTTGGTAAGCTTGGACTGTGACACCAGCTGCCCAGCTTAGGCTGCGTGAAATGTAGTTAATGACGAATGCCAAAAGCAACAGAGAGAGATAGAGACAGATAACGTAAGGTCCGAGAGAATTCATTGGGTCGCAATTTACGAACCATCTGGATTCACGGGCTTGTCGGACCACCTCCCATGGCGTCACCCAAGTACTCTTGAAATGGATTTATCAGCATTGTAATCCCCTACGACTGTTATCTGTAATCCCCTTGAAATCCCCGTCTGAATAAGCCACCGAATAACAAACCAAACCACTCGAACGTGGAATTCGAAACAGCATCGGGTGAGCGAATCCTTCACCACGTTCAATAAGATCACCGGAACTTCGTCCTAGTTCTGTCATCACCAACCCTTCCCAACAGAACCGTCAACAACCACACACTCACTTACCTGTAGAAGTAGAGGTCTTGGTTCCCTCCCCAGGGGCTTCGCATGTATCACACACACACTTTTTAAAAGATTTTCGAGATCTCGAAGCCTTGATAATGCCTTGGTGTGGTGGGGTCGGGCAGGTGGTCGAAGCTCTTTGAACCCGCTCGAAGTATCGAAGACTCAGGGTCCGAGAGCGTCTTGGGTTCTCTTTGCCCTTATACTCACAGCGTCTCGGGGATGGAAAGCTTTTTTATAATCACGACCCCCCTTTTTAGGGGGGGGGGGAGAGGAGGTTCTGTAGAATCGGGAGTTCTTGGAACACCGAGTTTACAGCTTCTCGGAGCTTCGAGCTGTCGAATCCATTAAAGTCTCGCGTGTGCTCTCGGGTTCTCGAGGGGCGCCTCCTGCTGGGGGAGCTGGGAGATGCCTGGGGTTGTGTGCTTGTGTGTGTGTGTGTGTCTGTATCGTCTCTTAAATCTCTCCCTCGAGCACAACACTTGTCTCCAGCACGCCCGGGGGGCCACTGACGGCCTCATACACCCGCCGCCGCCCGCCCGCCCGCCCGCACGCACGCCCACGTCCACACCTTCCCCAGCTGAAGAGGAGGAGGAGGAGGAGGAGGGAGAGGTGGGGTCCGACACGTACCCTCCTGGGAAACTTGCATCAACTCTCCTTCCCTTCCTGTCCCCGTAGTTCGTATCCCGCCGCGTGACGCGTCCTTCTGGGATATCCCCTCCCCCCCCCCACCCTCCCCCAAAGCCGGGAGGAGGAGGAGGAGGACGAGGGGCTTATGCCCCTGGGGAAACTCTGGTTCTAGAGGGGCAGGAGCCAGGTTTCGGGGAGGCTGGCAACCTTGAGTGACTTGGCTTGAGCCTCTTACACGCTGCCCACGCCCGGGCACCTCCACGCATGCATGAGGGGCGTGTGTCTGTGTGTGCATGTGCCTGCCTGCATGCATGTGTGTGTGTGTGTGTGTGTGTGTGTGTGTGTGTGTCTGTGTGTGTGTGCACAGACCGTGATCGTCTGTGTGTGCGAGTAAGGACCTGGTCTGTGTGAGCAGCGATAGGCTCGGACCTCCAAGAATCAGTACGGCACAGACCCCCCCCCCCCCCGCCCCCCCCCCCCCCCCCCC
>JAYMFT010249874.1:0-10920 GCA_038088735.1 Panulirus argus
GACACAGTAAGGGGTACATCTTAGGACAGGACACCCTAGGGTGTCCAGAGATTACGACAGTACACAGTAGGGGGTCCACTGATTAGGACAGCACCCAGTAGGTGTCCTGAGCTTAGTACAGCAGCCACTAGGGAGTTCAGGGCTTAGGATAGACCCACTACGGGACCACAGCTTAGGACAGCATCCAGAAGGGGGTCCTGAGCTTACGACAGACACACTATGGGGTACACAACTTAGGATAGCACCCACTAGGGGTGTACAGCTTAGAAGAGCACCGACTAGGGGAGCACAGCATAGGTCAGCACAGAGTGGGGGGTGCAGAGGTTAGGAGAGCAGCATGAGGTCCCCAGCTTAGAAGAGCATCCACTAGGGGAGGTCAGCTTACGACAAACCACAGTAGGGGGTCAACAGATTAGGACAGCACATTTTGGGAGGTGCACAGCTTAGGACATCACCCAGTAGGGGAGTACAGCTTAGAAGAGTACCCAGTAGGGGGCCACAGTTTATGACAGCACACACTAGGGGCCACAGGTTACGACAGCATTCAGTAGGGAAGCTCAGCTTAGGACATCATACACTAGAGGGCCATAGTTGTGAACCACACAGTGTAGGGTGTCCACAGCTTAGGACAGTATACAGTAGGAGTGCCAAAGCTTAGGAGAACACACAGTAGGGTGGCATAGCTTAGGATAGCACACAGGATGGGGTCCTGCCTTAGGACATGACACAGTAGGGGATCCACAGCTTAGGAACACACACAGTAGGGGCTATAGTTTAGGACAGGACAGAGTAGGGTGTGCAGAGGTTAGGACAGTATAAAATAGGGGATGAAGTGCTTAGGACAGCACACAGTAGGGGTCCTGAGCTTAGGACAGCAGCCACTATGGGGTTCACGGTTTAGTACAGACCCAGTACGGGACGACAGCTTAGGATAGGCCTAGTAGGGGGTCGTCAGGTTAAGAGAGATGCAGTAGTTTGTCCATAGCTTAGGATAGGACCCACTAGGGGTCCACAACTTAGAACAGCACGGAGTAAGGGACCACAGGACACAATATGGGGTGCACAGATTAGGAGAGCACACACTAGGAGGTGCACAGATTAGGACATCACCCAGTAGGGGACTACAGCTTAGAAGAGCACCGAGTAGCGGGCCATAGCTTAGGACAGCACACCCTAGGGTCCCCAGCTTACGACAAGAAAGAGTAGGGGAGCACAGCTTAGGACAGCACACACTAGGGGTGCCACAGGTTAGGAGAGGACACACTAGAGGACCTCAGCTTAGGACCTGACACATTAGGGGGCCATGGTTCTGTACCACACACAGTAGGGTGTCTACAGCGTAGGACAGTACACATTAGGGGTGCGACCGCCTAAGATAACACACACTAGGGTTCGATAAGTTAGGACAGCAGACACTAGGGTGCAGAGCTTACGAGAACATAAAGTAGGGGTCCTCATGTTAGGAGAGGACACTGTAGGGAGCCACAGTTCACGATGAGACACATTAGGGTATGCATAGCATAGGACAGTAGAGAGTTGGGGTGGCACATCGTACGAGAACAGAGAGTAGGGGAGCCTAGCTTAGGAGCACCCATTACGGACCCCGAAGTTCCAACAGCAGAAAGTGTTTAATATATATATATATATATATATATATATATATATATGTATGGGTAACGTTCACTTCACCTTGAAGACAATGTCCTCCTCGTTCAGCACACTTGAGAAAGGAAATAAGAAGAGAAAGTACTTTCGTGTATTTCATCCTGAGGATGTAATAAATGAGAATAGTTACTGTTCTTATTTTATATTGTCAGTGTGTTGAACGCCTCTCTCTCTCTCTCTGTCTCTCTCTATATATATATATATATATATATGTATATGTAAGTATATATAATGTTTATCATATGTATCCGCCATTTGCCGCGTTAGCGAGGTAGCGTCAAGTATAAGGGAGTTAGCCTTAGAGGGGAAATCGTCACTTTGCGTTGCAGTTTCTCCCAGAAAATGTTTGGTATGTTTTTGATAAGTGAAGGAGGAGGGGACGATTTGCAGGCCCTTGTTCCCTCCCGGTTTAGTGTCGATTGACGACACAACAGGGAATACGAGGGAAGTATTGTTTGTCTTGTATCCCCAGGGATAATATTAGGTATGGTATCCGTGTAACAATCGTTGTGTAATAGATGTATATATGGGTGAAAATGAAATAGAATTTATTGTTATGTGTTGCAGTGTATTGAGGACTGCAAAACTGTTATAATTAATGTTGCAGTTATGTAAGGAGGTGTATTGTGTCATAAATAATAAATTGTTGTTTTGATTGGTTATTGTTTTTTGCAAGGTGTAAGTTAATGTCATTGCATAGTTAATTATGCATAGCAAATGGTGATTAAAGAAAATCGAGAATGTAGTGTAGGATCGTAATTATTAAGGTTGATGAATAAATAAAGTGGAAATGAGAATGTAGTATGGTAATTTTTAAGGTTGATGATGGAGTGGCAGCGAGATTGTTCGTGTGTGTTGGTGACATAAATATATTGTACTGAAAACATCGTCAAAATATTGTATACTTATGGTGTATTAGTAGAATGCCTTTGACGTATGTATTATATGTGGTTGGTTATGTTTGAGGTGCTTAATCAAATCGTGTTACTTTAATGTAAAGAATTGTTGTAATGATTGCGTCGATTGTTCGTAGCCAATGAGGAAACAGTTATCCAGCAGAAAGTGCTGGCAAGCGTGTGTGTGTGTGTTGGGTGTACTCCTTTGTTTGCCGAAGGTTCGATGTGTTTATGTGAATATTTTATGGAAAATGTAAGATGGTGTTATGATTAGCCAATTGTTTGTTTGTAAAGGTTTATTGTGCATTCCATACATCAATACATATGGACAGGATTACATACATATAGCACATAAATGTACAGAATACAGAAAGCGAGCACCAGCCCGCAGGTGGGGAGTAGTGGTGTGCCGGTGGTGGTGCGGCGAGATGTGCTGCTCGCCGTTTCGGGTCATCGTCAGGTGGGATGTTGCTGAGGCGTGGTCAGCGCGGCGGGGGCGCCGCCCTGAGCACTCGCAGCATCAAGTCAGTGGGGGTGTGGCGGACGAGGAGGGCAGCCCTGGTGTCACGGCTACTGAGGAGGCCGCCAATGGATTAGATAGTGCATTAGTTAATAAATATTGTTATAATTATTTGCTAATGAGAATATTGTGTTAAAGCTTGACCTATAGTTGAAATGTTTTGGTTTTTGATTGAATCATGTCGTATTGTTTTATGAATTGAGATAAATAATAGAAGTCTGTGTATTAGTTGTTATTGATAGGATGAATTTTTTAAGAAAAGTTATAATATTTAGTTTTGTTTAATAGGAAAGAGGATAAGAATACGTTTAATGATAATGTAATGAATATTGTATCGTTTGCTTGAAATATTAATTATATCGAACGGTATGTGGTTTATTGTTTTGAAATAAGTTTTGGCGAAGTAAGTCAGTTCATTGTATGTTGTTAGTGAATTGATAATGTATTTGTTAGTCATTTAATCTTGTCTAATGATTTGGTGTAGGAATTGGTAGTAGTAGATGGTAGGGATGGAAGGATGACTGTTGTGTGTTGTTATGAATAATATCAATAATGTTTATTGATCAATCGTCATCATTATAAGAGTTAATAATTGTATAAATGAGAACTTTTAGCTTTAGTAAGATGTGTAATAATGATAATGTTTAGGTAGTGGTGGAATATTTATTGGTTTTATGTAAAGGTTGGTTGAGATTGTGTTAGTTTATGTTTAAGTCTATGTATTTGTAGTGCGAATAGTAATCGTTTGGTTTTAAAGATTTGAATATTAAGTAGTTAGTTAGTTAGATGGATAATGTTGCAATTTTTGATGATAATTGTTAGTTCGAAACATTTCCATAAATTATTTTGTAGGATCATTGGAATGAAGTAATCGTTAGGTCGAATAGGTATGCTTTTCTTAATTTGTGGTAGTAGAATAGGCCTGTAGGAGTGTCCTGTGAAAGGTGAGACAGCATAGTGTAATAGCGGCCTTTTAAATATTTTTTTTTTTTTTTTTTTTTTTTTTTTTTGGGCAATCCGTTGATTGTTGTCCAATGTGGAATGGGTTTGATATGGGGTGCAAATGCAGTTTTATTTGATAGTGATTGATTGTGACGAGTTTGGAGATGCTTGTGCAATTTTTCTTGAAATAATTCGTTGTGGCTCGGCAGCATGTCCGGATTAGTGGTGAGAATGCGTTTCTTGTCGAAGACTAATGTCCTGGCTTTGGAATTTCGGATGTCGTCATGTCATGTTCGTTGTCTTAACGTGAGAGACCCTTATATGTATCATCATTGCTTGAGAGATGTAGAGAAAGGTTATTTAGCTTTGTATAAGGTTTGTGCATAATAAAATATTTTATCTCTGAAATGAAGAATATATTGTATTCGAATGTTGTTAGATAGATATTGTGTTTTGTGTGTGTGTGTGTGTGTGTGTGTGTGTGTGTGTGTGTGTTGTTGTTGTTGTTGTATAAATGTTGAGAATCCGCAAGTATAGTAGGTTAGGAATAGTAATCGCAACCGTGTAATTTAGTTACTTCGTACCGTACGATCCCGGTTTTCTGAATCGGACCTGTAGGCAAGGCTAGTTTGTGCGTGCGTGCCTGCCTGCCTGAGTGAGTGGCTGAGTGACGTGCCCTTCCGTCGTCATGCTAATGGCGGTGGGATGCGAGGTGGGAGTTGGGTGTAAAGGATCGGTGAGTTTGAGAGGAATCGCACGTTGTTAGGTCGATTGATAATGGGTTTGCGCGCGGATGGAAAACAGGAAAGAGAAGAGAGATATGGAGAAATTGCAGTAGGGTATCACGTATTTGAGAATAGAATAGCCGAAAGTTGTGGTAATAGTGTGTCGTGTAGGTTAAGGTATCGTGTGAGTAATAGTGTGTGGTGTGTGATAAGTAATTATGTATGTATTTTAGAGTGTGTGTTGTTTAGGTTAAGGAAGGGTCTCCGTACTAGTGTGTGGTGTAAGTTAAAGGTGATGTGTAGATGGCGCACGTAGTGTTGAAGAGAGAGTTATAGCGTTGTGTTAAATGGTGTGGCAAATAAAATTGAGTAAGTAAGTGTCGTTGGAGAAGGGCGAATAAGTTTATGTTAGAGTTGTTGGTCATCGCGAGAGATATAGAGGTAGATTGATTGGTAAGAAATGTAGTGCAGATCTGTTATGAAACTGTCTTGTAATTGAATTGCGTGTTTGTAATAATGTAATGAATAATGATAATATCCTTGATAAATGTAGTTGTTTCATGTAAAGAATTGAGTGCGAGAGTTTAGTTTATTGAAAATCAAATTTTGGAGAAGAAAAAGGAAATATAATATTATGGCACCAGTTGTAATAATTGAAATATGTAATTAATAATGTTGATATGAGAGATGTGTTATTATGGAAGTAAGTGTTGTTTGAGAGAATGTAAAATGTAAAATATATGAATGTTTGTCTGTGTGTGTCTCTCTGTCTCTCTCTCGTGTTCTATATATATATATATATATATATATATATTGATGTAAGAATGGAAATATAACGCTGAATAGAAATGTCACCGCGTTGTGTGTAAAGTGTAAGTATGAGTGAAATACGGTATTTAATGTGAAATAGTTGTTAATGTTAATTTGTTGTGGATAGATGTTGTAGAAATGTGAAAGAAAGCGTAATGTTAATTGTTAATGATTGATAGAAGTAGTTGAAATATGAGTAAATGTACTAGTTAGTTAATATGACAATGTAAGTGTTAAATAGAAATGTTTATATGAATTGAATAGATGATATTGGTAATAGTTGTTTTGGAGCCGTTGTCTGGTTTGTATTGGAGAGGTGTTGTGTTGGCTGGCGTGCAGATTGAGTGACTGGTGAATTGTGTGTTGTTTAAATTGTTTACTAATGAAAATAATGAGAAATGAGAAAAAAACATTATAAAAGTTATTAAATGTCAGAAATATTGTATATAAATATAATGTAAATATTAGGTGGTGATGGGTGAGAGTGTGATATGTGAAATGAATGAATTGGTCGTTTGGTAATGAGTAGTTTGATGACGTGAGCCTGTTACTTTTCTGAGGAATCGGGTAGGTGGCGTGTGAAGGGGTTTATTGAGTGTGTGTGTGGCATGGTGTTAGCATCAAGTGTTGTCGTCCTCGGCCAATATTGGGAAAGAATAGAGAAATAGGAAATGAATGTCTAGAATTTATATTGCGACAAAATGTGAAATAGCTGCGTAAATGGGATGCGAGCTAAAGAAAATATGGATATTAGATGAATGTAAAATGAAATGAAATTGCCTTATCATAGTTGTTCTTTGTTGAAGTGTTGAATAGAATGTGAAGGATTGAATCTGGTGTTGTTGTTTTGAATGTTTATTGAAAGTGAGGAGAAAGTAAATGTAAATAATATGATATAGATGTAAATGTAGATAAATGTCGTGTTAAGGTTATAGTGTTAATGTTTGAGTGGAAGATTGAGAGTATGGAAATTGTTAAAATGAAGTAAATGAAATGACAAGTTAAAGTAAAAGTAAATGTTTTTTGAAATGTGTAGAAATGTCGAGAGAATATATAATAAAGAAATCCCTCCCCCCCCACCCAAAGAAAGAAAATTTAGGAAAAGAGAAGGAATAGAAATATAGAGAAATGTAATGTATGTATCAGTAATAATATGAAAGAAAATAAATATTTTTTTATGTTTTTTGTAGGAGAGTTATGCGTTGTTTCATTGTATTTGCATAAGAGAAAGTTAACTATTGATGTAAAGGAGAAGAGAGAGAGAAAGGGATTGGAGGAAATTGGAGAAGAAAAGAGATTGGTTATCGGTCATGTGAATGTGGAATGGATGTTGATGATTGACGAAGGATGGGACTGAGTATTGAAAGAAATTGAAATGTAGTGAATAATTGGATAGAAATGTAAAGAATGATGTTTGATTATAGTATGGCAATGAGTTGATGGTTGTTGATGTAGTTAGTGTAAATGAATGTTTGATGATAATGTGTGGGCCCCCCATGTTAGTAATGTGCTTAGTTACATAGGGTAAGTATTTTTATGTAGTTTGTTTCAGAGACAACGTTGATGTTTGTGTTGGTCCGTGAATGTGATAGCATGGTAGTGTAATTAAGAGGAGAAAGTGGGAAAAGATTATGAAAATGTAAATGTAAAGAACAGAAATATGTAAATGAATATGTTTTAAGAATAGACTTTAAATGTAATAATGAATCATGTTAGCGTAATGTGAGAAATGTAAGAGATGAAAGTAAATAGTTTAAAAAGAGAAATGAAATCGTTGATGAAGTATTGTAAAATACAAAGAAAAAGATAGTGTCTTGTAAAGACTGTGAATATTGTATAAGGTGTTATGGGGTGAGTAGAGAAGGAAATATGCCTGAAATAGTAAGAAGTGTTACTGATAGAAATGAAATAAAAGAATTTGATGTGTGTAGTATTGCAATATGTTAATGTTTTGTAATTTTGGTAATGAAATAGTTGTTAATGTTATATGTTAAATATAATATGTGAGAAATACAATTGATTATGGAGAAATGTTAAATGTTATTTAAATGAGAAATGAGTAAATTGATTTATATGAATGTGAGGTATTAAATGTGTGTAAATATGGAAATGAAGTGATTATAATAGGTGAAGGAGAAGAGAATGAAATGCGTGGGGGCTTTTACTGTATAATTATGAAATAAGAAATGTGTTATTGTAGAATTGTTTATGGTTTTGTTAATGCTGTATAATATTGTCCCTTGTCGAATGTTGTGATGCCACGTTGGTGTGTTGCGTACTAACGTGTGATCATTATGTATGTCATTGCTTGACAGTTCGTGTTTTTGAGAGAAGTTTGAGATATGGGAAATGTATTTATGTTGAAATGTTTGTGTCCTTATGGTTTTTAGTTAATGAAAATGAATTGTTTACGATAAGATTTAAGAAGTTGGAAATTATTAGTGAAGGTGTTATTAGATAATGTTAAACGAAGAAGTATAGGGTAAAAAAAAAAGAATTGGAAATATTATTGTGAATGTAGTTAGGTTGATGTTATATAAGAAATAGTGTGTAATGAAATGGTTTATGGTTAAGTGTTACGTTTAGATTTGTTTATGATAAGTGCATAGTTGTGGATGGTTGTAATAATAAAGGTATAGATTTAATGAATGTATAAAGAGTGTTGTAAAGCTAATACGAGAAGGTGAATGGAAATATATAATTTAAATGTAAAAATGCAATGGACCAAATGAAAATAAGAAAAAATAAATATATTGTAATGTATCGTGTATAGAGAAATCGGTTGATTGCGAATTATAAGAAACGTGTATAAATGTAAGTTATAAAATGCTCGTGGTTATAAAATGAATGTTTGATATGTAAATATAAGATTGTTGTATAAATGATATATGTAAATGCATGTATATGTGTGTGTGTTAATAATGAATTTTAATGTTAGTGATGGATGCTGAATTGTTTGTGTTTAATGGTGTGATAGAGAGTATTATTGTGACTGTATTTTGTTATGGGCCGCATACAGGTGTGATGATTGTGTGTGTGTGTTGATTGATTGATTGAGACCTTAAAAGAATGGAAATGAAAGAAATGTATTGAAAGTATGTTAATGTTTAAATATAAGATATGTAATAAGTGTGTGTTATAGATATAATAATGTAAAGAAATAATGGAGAAGGTATTAAGGTTAAATAAATAGTATAGTAATATAAGTGAAAGTGTAAAAGAAGAAATGAAAGGAAAGAATGTGTATGTTGTTTTTATTGAATAAATGAGTAAATGAAGAATAGAATGAGACGTTAATGGTTCGAAAAATGTTAATGTTGAGAGATGGCGTAAGGCGATAGAAGAAGGCATTGTTGTCCGTGATTAGAATTATGGAGAGAGACTGCTAGTGTTAGTTATTTGTTGTGTTATTATATATATATGAATATGGATAATGAATAGATGGAGAAAATGTTAATTGTGTATGTTTGTATTGAATGTAAATGTAGTTTATTGTAATTATTAATTGTGATTGATTTTATTTTGTATATTGACTATATAAAATATAATTTCAGGTGATGGCGAAGTGTACGAAAGGTGTTAGATGGAAAGTGATCGTCTGATGACCGTAATTATAAAGATAAGTGTGTGTTTAATTTATAATAATTGAGAAAGTTTCGTTTACGGTTAATAATAGAGAAATGTATACTGAATGTTAATGTGTGTAATGTATTGTCCCAATGATGTTATTGTGATGCGACGTTGCTATGGGCCCTAGTAACGTTGGATCATCGTGTGCGTGGGTCAATGATTGACACATTACGTTTTATGTATGTTTGTTGTTCATTGAGTGTAATGTGTGAATGTCATTTTTTTGTTGATAGTGAGTTGATTATAAGTAAGAGAGAATAATATACTAAATAATAAATATTGAATATAGAAATGAATAGGAATAGGGTAATATATTAATAATACGAATAAGATATTGAGATATTGATGTAATAGTTTGTGTGTATAAATATTGTAATGAATAGAAATAAAATGTTACTGTTGATATATAGTTATAGAGAAAGTGTTAATGAAATATAATGTTTCAGGTTGTGTTTGTTCATCGTTGTGAGACGTAGTAATGGTTCGTCATGTCTGTGATGTTTTGCAGGGAAGCGTCAGTTAAGTATATATTTGTACTATTAGAGTTTTTTAAAATATCCGTGTGATGTTGTGCATATAAATGTGAAATAATTTGTGTTTGGCGTGTCTTTGTCGTTGCGTGATGATGCGAATTCGAATGAAATGTTCGGTGTGTCACAAAGATAATTGTGGGTCCATGTTGCTAAGGGCCCTAGTTACATTGGTTCATGGTTGTCTGTGTGATTAATCGAGAGGGATTGTGTGTGTGTGTGTGTGTCATGGAGTATGATGTTAGGTTTTAAAAAGAGAAAGAAAGTAATGTAATGATATATAGGGGTGATTGTGAAATGATGTTTGGTTTATAATATTGTTGTGATATGTGTTTGAATGTAAAATTGTGACTAAATGTAGTGTGACGTGTGTTTATACTTGCATCATTATTGTATTTTTAAATGAGTAGAAGTTGATTAATAAAATACGGAATGTTTCAAGTTTCAGGTTGCTGAGTTACGGTTGTTATTTGGTGTTTCATTGCTGTGTCGGATGGAAAAGAAAAAGCTAAGTATATTTTAAATTGTTTTGTAATGTGTAAATACTTTAAAAATAATGTAAAGAAAATGAATTGAAAAGATATAAATTTTAGAAGTTGAAATAATGTGGGCATGAAGATAAAAATAGTGAAAGATATTGAATGTTTCACAGTATTGTAGTGTAATTGTAAATAAATGTGTGATTAGGCAATGTTAGGTAGATTGATGTGTCTGTTATTGTCCTACTGTGAGTAAGCTTCCATGTTTCTATGGGCCCTAGTTTCATTGGATCATTGTATCTGTGTTGGTCAATGATAGTCATATCAAATAATAGAATAATAAATGTTCATGAATATAAATGTGTTTGATTTAGTTTAAGGGCGAGTGTGAAGGTATTAATGGCATTTGTGTTTTACCGTTCTTGACAGGTTGTGGGTGGATTGAGCGAGGATGAGGCAACGGGCGCGGAATTCAGAAATGGAGAAGATGGTACATACATACGTTGAAAGGCTGTGATATATTTGAAATGAGAAGAGTGACGGACACTGAGAGAAGTTGAACGTAAAAAGTTAGCAATAAAAGATAGAAATATTGTTTAAGATAAATATGAAATATTGATTGAGTAGTTAAAAATATGTAAAAATTTTTAAATGAAAAAGAAAGATAGATATATATATATATATATATATAATATATATATATATATATATATATATATATAT
>JAYMFT010249885.1:0-10920 GCA_038088735.1 Panulirus argus
TGAACCTAATAACCTTGCTCTTATTCACATTTACTCTCAACTTTCTCCTTTCACACACTTTTCCAAACTCAGTCACCTTGCTTGTAAATAGGCTGTGGTTTGGGTGCATTGCACATGGCAAATAAAGAACAGAGGTGAGCTAATATGGCATATTCTAAAATCATCGAAGAGACTGAAATTACTGGTATCAAAATTCACTTGAATTTGACTGGATCGAGAATATCATTTCCTACACATGCCCAGATGAAAACAAATGGCAGAAACAATCAATTTCGCTGGTAAGTGTTACACATCAACATGTCAATAATGCTATAATGCTTGCTAATGCTATCAGTGAAATCAGTCATTTGATTCCTCAGCTAAGAAAACAGACCACAGTAAAGTATGATGTTGCTGATGCCTATAACTCATGCAATAACAGAAATATTCCTTCTGTTGGAGCACAGAATGATTTAAATTTGAATAATGACAAACCAATAATCAGCCATTATATCCAGTTCTAATGGTTATGGCACACATTTTATGTGACATGGGTAAAAAGAAATATAAGTCTCACCTCCCAAATGGACTTGATAATGTATACACAAAGAAAATCAAGATCTATTACTGTGAAAACCCATCTTCATTACAGCTCAAAGGATGTAAATCAAGGATATATGTGAACACATTGTGTGGGTGGATGCACTTAGTCCAATTCTTGTGTATATGAATGGTATTAATGATGACAAACTGACAGATATAAAAGCTCTCCATGATTAGGTTAGTTCAGGTGTGGATGAGTCAGCACTGAAGGCCAATGAATTGGAAAACTGAAAAGATGAGGTGCTACATTTATGAACGCAACAAATAATTCAGTTCTGAATATAAGTCTTGTAACTGGCTGAGACCTAGGCTGAAATTAGTGTGATATTTACACCTAATATACCTGCTTTACTGACTGAGCTTTTACTACCAATCAGTTTACAAAATCATAGATATTAAAGTTAGTGTGGAGTACAGGTTAGTTACAAAAAGAAATACATAGAAGCAGTAGGTAGGAGCATTAGGTGGGAGTATTAGGTAGCAGTAGTAGTTGGAACGTCAGGCAGGAACATCAGGTAGACACATTACATAGTAGTTGGCAGGAACATTAGGTAGGAGCCTCTGACAACACTTGCTAGAATTGCCCTCTACCAGTGGCCTGTTAAGGGTGAGGCACTAAAGGCTAAGAAGAGGCACTGGAGTTGAAAAGTTGTGGAGACTCTTTTGCCATGGCCACCCCCTTGATGGAATTCCCAAAGGGAACGGGTACCAGAGATATAGATAAATAGATAGATGGTTCGAAAAAGAAAATCATTCTCATGACTTGTACCTTTAATCTCCTTTTAAATTATCTTGCACCAAGATTCTGATGAGCCTATATTTCAGTATGTACTGCATTTTAGTCCCTTCAGCTAGATTAATTAAGTTTTTTAGAAAAATACAAAGTTTAAAACTTGCTTTGAATTTGCATTAATCATACAATCTATAAACTCTCACCTGAAAAAGAGTGCCCATGATCCTAAGAGCAAAATGAGAAGTTTGAAAGAGAAACTGATAAGCAGACCATCACACTCAGAGTCACATTTGAGATGTTCACTCTTCAACTTTATTACGTTCAGTCGAGGAATCAGCACCATAGCAACCGGGCTGTAAAATAAAAAAAACAACATAAGCATAACGACATCATATTCTCAAATTCATAAATACTCAGAAGAGCGAATATTCAATCAACAGAATTAGGAGGGAATAAAAACATTATGTACTAATCTATAATGTTTGCACCATATGCATTTTTTAAAGAGGATACAGATGCGCCCTATCAAATTTCAACATGAAGGTGTCTGCAGCATCCTAAAAATGGCACCATTCAACTTAATACACCCAAAAAGAATTACTAGCCACCACAAAATCAAGTGTCTAGCATGCCTGGATCTAGATCTATTAAATAAAATTATTCTAATTGTCAGCCATTATGAATTTCAATATGACAGACATATTACAATAACCTCAAGTATGTTTGTGAATACGTCCATCAACAATGGTGCTCGTCACAAATTCCACATCTGGTTTGTTATAACTTCAAACAAAATGCATCAAAATCATTATTAAAGAGCTCAGAAGTTTCCAAATTTGGTCAGTTATAAACTTAAGAAAACACAAATCTGAAAAAAATTACAGTACCTGGTGCACGAGGAAATACTTAAAAGCTGAACATAACCTTAAAGCTAGACAAAAGAAAAGCCCAAATGAGAAATTACTGACCAGCTAACTTCAATCCAGCAAAAAGTAATGTAAATATCTATATGTACAAGGCACCTTACTAATTTCCAAATAGCTCTTCTAGTGAAATAAACAAAAGTATTCTGCTCATACTTCCACTACCAAGAATGTTAAACAAAACCACTAATGAGCAGTTTCTTTTTCTTTAATGTGTAATCATAAGAAAATCTACAAAATTTAAACTCATTCTATACTGCAAATAGTTTGCATCCATTAAAACTGCTGGATATCTATTTGATGAGTTGTTTATTTCATCTTAAATACTTCAAAGGAATGCGGCAGACTGCATTTCTGGTAAGATGATTTACTCTCCTCATCACAAGGTTTTTCATACCCTTTGAGCTAATTGATTCTATAAACAGAATCTACATCTTGCATACACAATCAAACCTGGTAAACATTCAAGAAAACTTAAGAAAAGTCCTTATAAACAAGATATCTAAAAATGCTTAATACTTATGACATGGCAACTTTATTCAACATCCTTGACCAATCTTTCTTAACTTTAGGGCTGCAAGGTGTTTCTGCAATCTTTGATCATAAGCATTGGTTTTCATTCTGGCCCTATTTTAAACCAAGTACATCCTAATGCGCCTGAAGCCTCACCCTGCTTTTACAGCACAAATGACGAACATCATGCTGTATACACTTTCACAGTGACCTAGATGTGCAAACCCATACAAGTAAAAATTAGTTTACTGTTTATCATTTGTATCATAAATGCAAATTAGCTATCCTTTTGATATAGAATAGAAAAACCATCAATCATCATGGTGAAGTTTAAATCTAGTTATGACACAATGTTTTATGGTATTTCAGCTCCTGAAAAATGAATCTACCACACAGCTCATGGAGCTACAAGAGACAGAGTCAAGGAGAGGAGGGGGAAAACAGCATACTTGATGTTATTTTCCTTACAAGTGATGAGGAGTATTCTAACAATAATAATATGAGACAAAATAAGAATGAATGTAAAAAAATTATAGATGATGAAATGACATGGATCATTTTAGGATAAAGAAAGGACTTAGGCTCCTGATAATGAATTATCAATTGTCTTTTTTCAACAACTTTAGTTTTTGTTTTCAGCTTGTGTTTCATGTCTTATCCATTCTGTATGAGAAAATCTGACTTTAGAATTTGCTATATATAAAATAATACAGACTTTCTCCAAAAACCAAGGAAATGTGCAGAAGTAATGACTGAATGCACCAATATCATCCACAGTGATACTGAAATCCACAATGTGACTGGATGCAACAGTATTATCAACACTGATAATGAAAGCCACAATGTGTTATATGAGTTCAAGGTCTGTCAAAAAATCCAATGACATTGACCTTCATCCTCATCTGAAAGAGACCCATCCTCCTGGAATCAACAAGGATAAATTGTACTTTGCTTGTCTACAGAAGCTAATGAGACTGAATTTCTATTCTGAGAAAGAAAGCCAACTTATTTTAGATGCAACAAATTCAGATTCTGTGTTGGTTCTTTGGAGAGTCACTAGAACTAAAAAAACCAAAGAAAACTGCAAGAGAACTGGTTAGCTTGAACAAAGTGATGAGGTCCAGCAGCAAAGCAGCCCTCAACAAGCTAAGGAGCAAGATTGTATTTCCGTCTGGTGATAATTACATGTGAACCCTTTTTCAAGATACCAGTGATCGGATCCTTACTGTTGTGTGAAATATTAAAATTTCTGCTATTCAATGAAACTACTGGTGGTTTATAAGAAGCATGAAAGAGGAGAATACTAAGGAGGAATCACTTCACTGAAACTAATATTATCTGAAATCAACATCAGAAGTGAGGATACCTCAGCCAGTTTTGATGCCTCCTTCACAGCAAAAGGATTTATTTGAACGATATTTGTTGCTCTCTGCACAGTAAGAGTTCTCTGCAAGCTTGAAAATAAGTCAGCTACACTGCACAAATAAAGAAAGCTGATCCATTACCAAGTACTATCATCTAATGATCTTTAAGACGATCTTATTGATATCACTGCTAATACGACCAAAATTATAAAATTCATCAGAACTCCAAAATTGAAAATATAGCTATTTTATCAGATTTATAATGAGTTCTCATAAATTATCATCACCTCCACTTCTACTTGAAAACACAATGGTTGTAATGTGGAAGAAAGCTTCATTACTTACATGAGATGCAGGATGACATCATTATGTTTCTCAGGGAGAGGCATAATGATGTAGATAATTTTAAGGACAATATCTGGCTGGTAAGGCTGTGCTACCTCAGTGACATCTTCACCCATGTGAATGACTTGAAAATACCAATGGAAGGAGTTGATGAGAATGTAGTCTTACTGTTAGAGAAACTAACTGAATTTCGGGCCAAGCTGGCTCTCTGGGAGGGAAAAATGGCAAGTTGAAAGACTTCATTTCCCAATCTCAGTATGTTCTTGGAAGACAATAACATTCTCAAATCACATGACTTCTATTTAAGTTAATTCTGAATAAATTGAATCCTGTTTCATCTTCAAATTTGACCACAGAGATTATGTGATCTTCAGTTCTAGAAACCAAGGAAGATTTCAGGAGAATAAAATATATTCTCAGCTCCGAGTGATATACCATATTATGTATAGTATATCGATACTTAACTCTCTTAACATTTGATACTCAAAGCTGCCTTCTAGACTCTCAAATTATAAGCCCTTCCCTCTGCATATAATGAAGCAAAGTGATACAGTATTCATCCGCATACAATGGCTGAGTTGTACAGCATGCTCTCAAACCTAAAGCTAAAGTAACCATCTTTTATGCCATCTCTAACATGAACTGAAAGGTATATACTGTACAAGGAACTAGCCTTGCATATTTAAAAGTACAATAGAGAACAATACACAATTAACCATGCCTGATCACAAGAGAGGATCAGTGAGGTTATGTTATTTTGCCTTCTGTCATCATTTCTTCTGTTGCTTGTGCTAAACAGCCTGATACTGTACTGTATAATCAAAATGAACAGCGACTGCAAAGAGTTAAAAAAAAAAAAAAAAAAAAAAAAAAAAAAAAAAAAAATCATTTCATAAATTATGGTATCAATGCTACTGCATTCTAGAATCTTTCAAAACTCATTTAACATTTTCATACAATATGCTTATCCACAAAACAGAGAGCTATCTATGCTGCATGATATTGGGTTAAAGAATATGCTCACACAAAAAGTGACACTTATTAAGGCTACACTGAATATTATTCTGGGATTCTACTTCTGAGGAACTCTTTTAAAGAATAAATATGTTTTAAAAAATTACTAAACCTACAACAAAGGCAGGTATGAAGACTTAAAGCATATATTTCTTATACAGTACATATTAGGACTTCATGTATATGGTAATCAGATGTACACTAACTGTAAAAGGGGCTAACCAGTTAACATACAAAGGTCAGTTTTAAACTTAGTCTTGCAGCACTTACATAATACAAAGAAACAATCAAAGACAAAACTGTTACTTCCAAATTAGAAAATATATTCTGTACACATCTTAATTTCAGTGGAAAAGGCTAGTATAAGTGCCACACAAAAGTAACATCCAACATTAAATGACAGAAATTCCTGATTAATAATGTGCAGCTTTCTTGGATCATGCATAAAATAAGAATTTTTCTTGATTTCAGTCATTAACAGCAGGATAAATTTCTAAAGACTAAATTGTAATGCATTTTTACCATACACATCTTACTTTTTGTTTATGAAGTTTAAAATTTTATGATGCAGTCAGAAACAGTTTTACAGAAAAAATAATGACAAAGTTTTAAACATACATTCAAATTTCTTTTAAAATTAATAATTGATATATATATATATATATATATATATATATATATATATATATATATATATATATAAAATATTACCTGAGAAAAGCAATAAAAGCAACCAGAGTACACAGGGCTGATCCTGCATAACGCTGGCATGTGAATGTTACGCCTGTTTCCTGGTCACGCCCAATAATAGTAACATCCTGAAAGTATAATAATACAAATGATAGTGATGATCACTACGTCAGTGTACACATATAGAAATAACACTTAAATTTCAGAAAAATACATAACATGGTTAATTCCAACATGGGAGAGAATTACATGTAATATATAAAGGTAACAGAGGCAATATTTTCTTCTCTCTACATGCTTTAAAAGCAGTTATGATAAACCATTAAGAAGACATACTTTACATAAAGTGAGGGCAACAACAGTTATAGTATGGATTTGATCAAGCATTGTCTCTTAATCAAAGCACTACTAAAACTGAAAAATTCATAACACTAGATGTAAAAGACTTACCTGGAAAGACTCTGAGCGTACAGAGGTATTGCCAGTGATAGCAGTGGTATTATCACCCCAGTTATCATCCTGAGGTAGAATCTGTACTTCAATTACTTCCCCCCCCATCCCACCATCTCCACCTGCACCGGCTGTCATCTCACTGACCCGCCTGTGGAAATGTAGAGAATCAATAAAAATAATCATCTCATTTAAGTATATATAAATATAAATCATATAATTATATAAATTATATATAATCTTATTCCATCTCCCATCTTGGTGAAGTAGCATCTAGGACAAACAAAAAACAGCCTCATGGGAACACATGCAATCTCTAGCTGTCACATATAACAAAACCAACAACTCCCATCCTGAGCCAAGGTGGAAAGATTACTAAATAGTTTACTTTAACTGCTTCTTATGCCTCTATGCAGCCCAGTGACAGCATGTTGCTCCCATTCCCTCCAAATACTACATGGATCCAGTCCATTATATTCCATGTACACCATCCTCTTAACATTCAGGCCCCCAATACTCACAGCCTCCCTCATTCCAATCTTCCATCTCCTTCTTGGGTTCCCTCATCCCCTTGCTCCTTCCACTATGACACATAGATCCTCTTGGTATTATCTGCTCATTCTCTCCATGTGTCTGAACAATTTCTTCACAATCTGGTTTACTCTCTCAATCAGACTGTTACTCATATTCCTTTCTCTTACACTGTCATTCCTTACATTCTTCCAGCATTTCATTTCAACCACGTTCACCCGATTTCAATTATTTGCATTCAAAGCCCAAGTCCCGTTTCCATACATCACTGTTGGGACTACACCAAACCTACTAATCTTTGCCCTAAAACACACTGATCTCTCCTTTCATATGTTCCTTAAAGTAACCAGGACCTTAATTCCCTCTTCCACCCCATAATTTCATCTACGACCATGTCTACCTGAAAGTACCTAAGGCACTCCACTTCCTCCAGTTCCTTCCTTTCAAATTTACAATCAAACCATCCTATATCATTCCCATGTTGCACTCCATTATCTTACTTTTGTTCTCATTTCCTCTAAGCTTTCTCCTTACACCCACAAACCAAAATGTGTCGCCAACTCCTGGATTTCTCTCCAGATCTGACAACATAGCCATGTCATCTACAGACAGCATGTGAATGACCTCCCAGGCATTCCTCCAATCCTAAGCATCCTACAGACCCAAACCTTGCTCTAGGACCCTTGCATTTATTTCCCTCAACACCCTGTCCATATAGATTAAACAATCACAGTGACATCACACATCTTTGATACACACCTACCTTCACCAAGAAATGCTTACCCATTCTTGTCCCTCCTTGCCCACCATCTATATCTCTGATGCCCAATCCCTTCAGGAACTCCCATTGAGGGGGTGGCCACACATATGCCTTACTTTATGGGTTAAAAATCCCTCATTGCATTTAGTAACTTTCCATTTATGCCACAAATTCATAACATTTTCTACAAAGCTACTCTGTCAACCCTATCATTCACTTTCTCCAGATCTAAAAATACTACAAACATTTCACTCTCTTTTTACAAATATTTCTCACAAATTCTTCAGAGCAAATACCTGGTCCACACTCTCTACCTCTCCTGAAGCAATATTGCTCCTCTCTGGTCATATGTTCTATTCATGCTAACGCACTCTCCAACACTGCTCTCCCTTAAACTTTAGCAGGTAACTTGACCATTCTTTCTGTCCCCCTTGCCTTTATATTAGGGTACTACATAAGCATTCTGCTAGTCCTTGGGTACCCCATCTAGGGCCATACATATGATAATTTTCCTGACTAAACAATCTACGAGTGTCCGCCCCTTTCTTGAAAAACTCGCCTGCAATCCTATCAACTCCTGTCACTTCATTTGACGCAGTGCTTCCAATGCCTACTCTCCTGATGTCATACCATCTGCCATGACTCTCACTCTGCATACCACTTCACTCTGAACACCTTATCATCTAACACAATCCACAGTCCTTCAACATGCTCATTCCATTTCTTCTTCACATCATTTTTGTCTTATCATTTCCTAATCAGCTCTCCCCACTACCATCCCAGCTTCTTCTCTTGTTCCCCTCTCACTATTCAACTCCTTACAAAGAATCTTTTATTTACCCTCTCTGAAGTTCATCAAAACTCTCACCCCATCTCTCATCTCCCCTTTTTCAGTTCTCATACCTTCCATGTCACCTCCTGCTGCTTTCACTAATACTTCTTCCACTTAATTGCACTTAATCCCTGTAGATAACATTTTCACTACTGATTTGCTTTTCTTAAAGGTTGATATAAAGTTCCCCCCCATACTCTTTTTTTCATTCTAAGTAAATTTATGGACTCTGACCTTTCACTGTAACTCAGCTCTGTATTTCAGGAACCATCTCTGTTGCCAATAGTTCTTTACACATCTATACCCAGTATATGCAGTGACAACCCTTGAAAATTACATCTAAATTTTGATCTTATATAAACTGTGAATCGCATGCCAAACACTGCCTCATCCATTTCAATATTTGCTAGCAGACCATTTATTTCCTTTACATTTCTTCAGATGTGCTTTGGAAACAAGTTAGATACAATGTGAACCCCCAAGTCCCTCTCACATACAATCTGTGGCTTTTTTACATGATGAGGCCATTTTTGCTATATCCCATCCTCTGCATTTACCTTTGTTGAATTTCATCAACCATTTATCAGACCAACTTTGGACCTTGTCTAAGTCTTTTAGTAAGCAGATTCAAACTAAATCATTCCTTATTTCCTTATCATCTGCAAACATATCAAGGTAAGAGTCCAGTCCTACTGAAAAGCTATTAACAAATACCACAATGTCTGTGATTACCTATCTATAAGGTAAGGAAAGGGAATTCTACACTCATAAGGCCCCATCTCTTGAACTTTCTCTACCATAATGCAACTTTTTACACTGTACTATGTTATCAGCTTACTCTATTTCATCACTTAGGTTATCATATTTATCCATAACTTATATGGTAAAAATACTTCCTTACATCTTTCCTAACAAGGTTCATGTAAGATTTCAAGTTATGGCCTCTGATTGTTGTCCTTTTGCATCTCTTAAAGAATAGTTCACTGCTGATGTCATCGAATTGGTTTGAAACCTTTAAGGCTGTGATCAAGTCATCACTTACTCTTCTTTCTTCCATGTGGACAAATTTCTGACTTCTTACCTCTCCTGTAACACAACTCTCTTAAACCTGGTACCATCTTTGTTGTTGTCCTCTCAGTCCTTTGGACCTTCTATATGGTATCAATTCTTTGTGCTTCTTTCAGTGTGGTGACCAAACTTGAGGAGCATATCATAGTTTTGGCCCATAAACAATGAGAACAGTTTGTCTTAGGCTTGTCTCAGAATGATGCAATGCTCCTCATTCTGTACTTTTTTCATGACCCTGGCATCATATACAACCCTGTTTAGGTATGACTTCAGCCCTTCTGGCATGTCCTTAATAAAGGTAAGAAGGCCAGTGACATGCCACTGATATGAATCCTTTGCTCCATTCCACTAAGGGAAGCGTGTGTGTGTGTGTGTGTGTGTGTGTGTGTGTAACTGCCTATCTGTACTGTTCGGGGAGGGAGTTTTACACTTTGGGGCACCATCGCTTCAACATTCTCTATACATCACCTTACATCTATGTATGCTCTCTGCTTTAACTATGTCCTCAATCATTCCATACCATTCATCCACCACTTTTATACTATAAAGTACTTATTTACATGTTTTTCAACAAGTTTCTTGCTTAATTTCAGGTTATGTCCTCTGGTTGCTTTACCTCTACATCTTTGGCAGAACTGTTCGCTATTTACTTTATCATCTGTTTTATAACAAACTTTGTGATCAGGTCACCCCTAATTCTTCTCTCTTCCAAGATGGGCAAAGGTACAGCCTCTATTCTTTTCCTGTAATTCTGGTACTATCTCTGTTGCCTTCATCTGGACCTTTTCTATTAGTTCTTTGTTCTTCTTTCGGTGCAGTAACCAAACTTGAGAAGCATATTCTGGTTTTGGCCTTACGTAAGATATGAGCAACTTGCTTTTTTTTATTTTTGTTAACTGATGGCACAAGCAATTGAGGCACTAATCATATTCGCCATTTCCTGCATTACCGAGGTAGTGCCATTGACTGAGCTTCAGAGGAAATAATCCTCTCTTAACCCCCCTTCTCTGCTCCTTGTACTGGAAAGTAAACATAGGATGGGAAGATTTCCAGCTCCCCAGCTCCCACCCCTTTTAGCCACCTTCTACGACACACAGGGAACACGTGGGCAGTAT
>JAYMFT010249896.1:0-10920 GCA_038088735.1 Panulirus argus
GCCTTGATGTGGACTTTTGTCTGTGACTGGAGCCTTTAAAAAAAAAAAAAGAAAAAAAAAAAAATCTTGAGTAAACTTGGTAAGGCTTATGGGAGAGTGGTAGTTGAGAAGATGGTGGCATGCACAGAACATTTGACTTGGAAGGAGCAGTGTGGCCTCAGGAGGATGTGTGGACCAGGTGTTTGTTCTGAGCATTTTGTGTGGGAAATACTTGGAAAAGAGAGAGGTATGTGGTAGTAATGGATCTAGAGAGAATGTATAATAGGGTTGACAGAGAAGCCTTGTGGTGGTGCTGTGAATATAGAGGGTCAGTGGAAAGCTGTTAGATATACTATGTTTTTGAAGTTTTTACCCAAACACTAAGGCATGTGTGCATGTAGGATAGGAGGAGATGAGAGATTCTCATTAAAGGTGGGTCTTCATCAAGGGTGTGTGATGTCATCATGATTTAATCTGTTTATAGACAGATCGATGAGGGAAGTGAATATAATGACCATTGTGTGAATGGGAGGCCTCTCACATACAGGGTAAGGGATGACTGTTAGGTGAACCACCAGCTGTTTGCAGATGAAATGACTCTGGTGATAGATTCAGCTCCAGAAGCTGGTGATAGATTCAAGAGAAAAGCTCCAGAAGCTTATGACAGAGTTTAGGAGTGTGTGGAAAGGAGGAAGTTGAGAGTAAATATAAACAAAAATAAGGTGATGATATGAAGCAGAGGGATGATGGGGGATGGTTTAAGAGCAATTGTGAATGAGAAAGACCTGGCAGAAGTGAAGTGCTGTAGATATATTTAAGTGGACTTGACAGCATATGGACCTATGAAGCCTAAGGATGGGAGAAGGGGCTAATTTGCTTGGTGCACTGAGGAGTGTGTGGAAGGATAGGTCAGTGTTTGATAGGAAAAATGATAGATATGTTTGAAAGTATAGTAATCCCACCAGTGTAGTATGGTTGTGAGTCTTGGGCTCTGGATGCAAAAGAATGAAAGAGGGTGATACACTGGAAATGATATGCTTGAGGATAGTATGTGGTTTCAGATAAGTTTAATGTATAATGAAAAGAAAGGGGTGGCAGTAAACAGGGTATAATAAAGAGAAATATCCAAGATGTGAAATAGTTTGGACATATGGATAGTATGAGTGAAGAGAGACTGACTAAGAGGATATGCTTTCATAAGTGGAGAGAACAAGTGGGTGAAGGGACTGAGAAGAGGTTGAAAGACTGAAGTGAAAGGCTTTGAGTTATTTAACCTTGAAACCCCTCTTGGCAAGAAATATTTCTTTGTGGATTACAAAATTCATTATGTTGGTTTTCCTCAGAAAACTTTCATTGGAGAAAATCAGGAAAAAGGATCTTTGGCAATTCTTCCACCTTTGTCAGATGGTACCTTAGTTTAAATGTTGTAGATCTCTCCTGTGTTAGTTTGAGGACTGCTTTAGGAGAGTCTGATTCCAGTATTATTCTTTCTCTTCTTTGAAGATATTTGTTTTTCTTTTTGCATTTAGTTGTAACAGAAACACTTATCTAAACTTACCTCCTTCTTGTATGTATGCAGAGAGAAATTTATGTTTTGAAGAATGAGAAACCTTTCTCTTCTCAGTTGGTGTCTCATGAATATTTTTCCATGGTTTTCTTAATTATCCCTGCATTTTCCTCTTATTAAAAAGAACTTCTCTGTATCTGCTGTGACTGCCCTTGGTTTGGGGTCCGTAATCTGCAAACTGTGAGCTTTGATAGGCTGGCAGCAAGTGGGTTTATGATATCAGCCTTGTAGTTGAATATGTGAACAGCTGTGATCATGTTTAAGTGGCTCACAAAGGGTAAGTGAAGGCTGGTGCCTTCTTACTGAAAATCATGATGTTTGGAAGGTCTTAATTTACATATTCCCATGGAATATATCTCATGCTCATAGGACATCACCCCAGAGAGAAAGGTTTACAGTCTTCATAATCTACTTTTATTGAAATAAATCTGTGAGTTAACACTACCTTAAAAGATAAGTTTAGTGTTGTGTAGTAGTAGACTGGTATGCAAAGGGGAGACTCTATATAAAATATAAGTTAGATGAAGGAGTCTTAGAGAGATGGATACAAGGATGAATGTGTCAATATATGCAGTAATTGATATTTCCAAGTTTTCTTTCTTAGCCTATACTGTGTATTTGATGCAGAAGGATAGATTTATCTAAAGACAAACACTAAAAAAACATTTTTTTGTCTGATAATTTTATCATCAGACAAAATCATGTATTCAGTAGTGTAAATTTAGATGATAAATACATAATTCCAAATGATTTGAATCTTTATGACCTGAAATGAAAAAAGAAAAACAAGATAGGTATTAGTAACATGCATTACCTCATGTTTTATATGCATTTCACCTTCATGAGTGCTTAATACAGCTGGTGGATAATGGATAACAAAAATGAATACTTGATGGCAGCTTTCCCTATGTTTGTGGTACCAGTACTAAGGTTTGAATGGATGCACTTACAAAAGCATTAGCATGCTCTTCTTGCTTATATTCCAACTTATTACTCTCAATGAATTAGGTTACAGTATTACTCTAGATTTTTTTTTGAAAATTAGATCTTAAATTACTGATGTGTTTTATGTTTGGTAGTATGCATGACATTTCTAGTATATCTTGAAGTTGTTTGTATTGATATGCTGAAGCTGAGGTACTAGCATCAACAACATCATTGGTAATTGGTAAATGTACTTGATTACTGGATCCAGTAGTTGAAGACTCAGTGTATTTATTTTAGTAGAGGAAAACCCAGTTTGTTTAATTAACCAGTGTTAGTTCCTACTCTAAGGTGATAATGTTAAGGCTCTGACAACTAATGTGTGTTCTGCTTTCCATCTCTTAACTGCATGCAGCGTGGATGACCTGGCTTGTGGAGTGGAGGAAGCAGGAGCCTCCACAAAGAGAATTTTTAAACCTTCCCATATCTTCTCTTCATCCTATTCCTCCTCAGCCCCTCTTCCCACCATTCAAGAAAAAGTCCTTGTAGATGAGACTGGGAATGTATTGTCTGGCCGTAGTGATTCGTACCATAATTTACATATCTCTATAGAGAATGGGAAACATTGTCAGAGTCTCATGTCTGATGAGGAGTTGCAGGAGGTCAGGTGTCTCCCTAAAGTTCACCGCTCAGTCTCACTTGGCTGTGACAAAGTTCGTCAAAAAATAAGTTCCCATGGAATTAAATTAGACTTGTCCTCCTCTCGTCCTGAGGCTCCTGTGGCTCCTGATATGGTGGAATTTTTGTTGCCTGTCATAAATGTGGAACAGCATAATGATAAGGTGCAGCACAGATGAGGCCAAGACATAAATCAGCACCTTTAACATATTGTATCATACCCTTCCAACCTTGATGCATGCCCTGCTTCTTTATGGAAATATTTATTTTTGTATAGCTTTGCAAGTGGATGTTTTGAATTTCATATATGAAATATGCAATCATAAGTCTGCTTTTGTAAGACTTTGAAATCATAGTGATGTAAGAGAAAGAGGATAAAAGATTAACTAAAATACTGTTCTTCAGTATAATATCTGTTTAGAGTAGGACACATTTAGGGATAACAGACCTTAAGAGCATTTTCATGACAAGACAAGAAAATAGAAGACATTGATAATATTTCAAAAGCTGCATAACATGCAGATAATTACTGTACAACATCTCTAAAAAGGAGTGAAAGCAACAAATTGGTTTATTTATGAAAGATTTATATGGTTTTGTGTGCCCAAGACTGTGAAGGCTAATATCATTTTGTGTTCCCAAGACTTAAGCTGGAAACACTAATGTTGGTATTATATTATTTTTCTTTCATTAGAAGTAAAATTGTCTTCCTCTTTATGATCATTGCACTCATTTGATACTTTGTTAAGTTCAACTTGGAGAGCTATGATAACAGCAGCAAAAAAAAAGGCAAAAGAAATTTTTATTAAAGCTTCGTAGATTTTCGTTAGCATCATATCTCAAGTGTGAAGTTAAACACTCAAACAGCAAAAAAGATACTAACGAGCCTGAAAACAATTTTCCATGAATCTTTTCAATGTGAAGTATTTATGGGTAAAATATAAAGTTAATCAATGACAGCAAATTAGAGATGATAATTTTCAGTAGACCCTTAATGGTTCTCTTGATTTCATACCATATTATGAATTTTTGTACCTGTCATGAAAAGAATTAATCATATGGAAGTAGATTTGTTGGTAGTTCATTATGGAATAAGTATAGCATTATGAATTTGTGAAGTGATTTGGTTCAAAAGAGATGAAACTACTGGTAATTCTTAATGGTTACAGATTCTAAGATCAAAATCAGTCATTAAGATTCCTTTCAGCACAGTGAAATCATGTACTAACTATGAAATGAAATGGTCAAAGGATACTTTTCTCCAATGACCAGATCTTAATCAGTTAGAGTGAATGTAAACACAGACAGACACAGACATAAAGAAAGCACCATAGGACTAGGCCATCCAACCAGAGTCAGATGGCTTTGAAACCAGAGAGTGACTACATTCACAGAAGGTCATTTTACTTTGTTCTTTTCACTCTGGTTTGTTAAACAGTTGAAACACTTGATAGTAGTAGTTACTGACAGTTTTTGTGAGGAAACAGAGGAAAACTTTAGTCTAATCTTATTATGGTGAATGAGTTTACCATGTGGGAAATGCGGTGATAATATAGTGTAACTTCCTCAAGTTTTATTATTCGCTTTTGATGGACTAAAACGCAGCTCTTCAGCTTCATTTAAGCATGGTGTATTTGTATACCAAACATTAAGAATTTATTAAAAATGATTTAAGATAATGAAAGTTGATAAATCTAAGAGCAGTACCCTAGAATTGTTCTAGAAGGAAGAAAAAATATACATGTCAAGTATAGAATGAATTGGTCAAAGGTATACTGAGTAAGTGAGTCATTGACACTAAGGGCAAGGGGAACAAACCTGGTTTCTAGTGACCTGGTGTTGATGTAAAGAAGTTACATATACATCCAACTGAAGTTAGATTATCTGGAAATCAGTCCACCTCCCAGTATCTACTTGGAGATTTAGAGTAAAAATCAATAAAAGTAAAGTCACTACTCATGTGTTAATGTAAGCTTGTCTTATATTGTTCTTTCTGGTCTTAAGCAGGGTAACACATGCAAAATTTTCCTAATTACTTTGGTTATGATGCATCTTCCCACAGTAACTTTTAATGCTTAGTAGTAATGCCTTGAACATTTACTGAAGTTATAATGTTTATTTTATTTACATAAACAAGGTAAATTAGTTATTCTTAGCTTACACAAACAGTGAGAATAAAGGTTTCTGCTTTAGGTAATCCAGTGGGATAAAGGGGAAGAGCAGGAGAAAGAGAGAAAGACGATTTAGAAATAGGAAATTCAGATATTCATATGGATGTGTAGAGTTGTAGGATTCTATAAAAGATCTCCAAACAAGTTTGCACTGTATGTGGAGACAAGGGCAGTATGCTGTCATTGCTAAAAAAGAAAGTAATAGATAAGTTTACAATGTACTTACAAAGTCAGTACGCCTTCAGTGAGGGAAAGGATATACGGAGGAACTACAGCATAAGAAGGACTTCCTTTTTTCAATAATTTGATAAATCACATGTGATATATAATTTTCCTAAGGAAGAAGTAACTGTCCAAATATCAGTCATGCTACCTTTTCTTACAATCATAACAACATTGCACATGTAAAATCTTTCTAAGTACTCTGACTGTAGACATTTTCTTTGCATCGCATGAAAATTTTTGAAGAATTCTATGTCCTGGTTGGCACATGAAATGGGTAAAACCTCTATGTTGTAAGAATAAAAGTTTGAAAAGATTAACTTTATCTTCTTTATGTGGGGGGGGGGGTTAGTGGAGTTACAGAAGCAGAAAAATAGAGATAAAGGTTAAAGGAAAGGGTAACTTTTTGGATAGATGAAGGCAGAAATCTCTCAAGGACATTTTGGTATTAGGTTTATGGGTGCTGTGACTGGTGGTGTTTATAAGGAAAATTTTACAGGGACATTAAGAAGATGAAAATAGGATAACCAGAAATATCTGTAGCTTTATCATGTGAGGCTTATTGAATAGAAAATAGGGAATTCAGAGATTTCATATAGGGGAGTTATGTCTTCATGGTTAGATCATTTGTGATTATAGATTGCAGTGTTCCATCCAGATCATTATTCAGACACTGCCTGAGCTTGTAATATTGTAATGCTTGAAATAAGCTTCATTGTAAATGAATTGCATAGAATGAGTTTACTGTTCATAGCTTTGTATTGAAAATAACAAAAAGATTATTTCAGCCTGACAATATTACACATGAGGTATAGCACTGTAATTCATCTTTGATCATTACAGAGCAGTGCATGTCAATAGATGCATTAATCTTCCCTGCCTCTGTTTGAATTGCCTGCCTCTGGGGAGTGCCTGTAAGGGAGTCTGATAATGACACTGCTCACAGCTGGAGAAATATTGCATATATCAGTTACCTATAGATATTTGTAGAGAGGGCACGTGTGTCATCTTGGAATGATGACATTTACACATGCACATTTTATTCATTTTTAGATTAGAGAAAACAGTGTCTATAGTATTAGTGTCTGTGATGAAAATAAGATCATTTGCTCATTGATTCATGTAAGAAAGTTTTGCCCATATGAATCATACATAGATATGTAAATAATATGTATGATATATCAGAAATACATATACTGTAATATGTGAAAAAATATGTAGGTGTAGCATGAAATCATGCTAGGGAACAAAACTCATGAAATGTGTAATAAAATTAGGCACAAGCAGAATGAAATAATGCTTAGAAAAAAACATAATTATCATTTACCTAAGTAGATAATGATCATCCGTGCTGCTGATTGGGCCCTACCCTGTCCATTCAACATTTGCCCATACCAGTACAGAAGAAGGTATTCTACATTTTTTAGTATTTTTTTATATAATATGATATGATATGGACATATTCCTTAATTTGTGCCCACTGATATGGACATATTCGTTAATCTGTGCCCAGTGCACGAGGGTAATTTTTGAGGAATTGTACAAATAAGGGAGTAGTGAATATGGATTTTCTACCAAAGTTTTATAACAATGATTGTGTTAAGTTGATCTGACCAAAATGACTCCAGCTACTGATAATGAAAATGACTTTCTTGTATTATGCTTCATCTCCAAAGGAGAATTATATGGAAAGCTTACAACTACTGCTTTAATGATTTCATGAACATACCAATGTGCATAATCATATGTATTTTGGGTTAGGAAAGGGGTGTGATATGTTGTATATGGGGTGAATCAGAGCAGATGGAGAAGACTGAGTAAACCAAGGAGTATTTTGTGGGGTTGCTTGTGGATGGTAATCACTAGTTTTAGTACATTATACATGACAGCTGGAAACCGGATGTATACAAAGGAAGCCATTGTTTGCTTGTTCCTGATGCTATTTTGTGTAAACGGAAAAAGCAGTTAGGTATACAGAAATCATTATATATGAAACAGTTTTTCAGCATGCTTGACAGATGTCACTCGTAGTAACTTACAAATTCAAATTTTTTGTCAACTATGGAGTTTCAGCAAAGCTTTTAGCTGGATGAATGTCACTGGAAAAAAATCAGGGTTTGCAGGGGTACAAAATTTTGGATGATAACAGGATCATTGCTGGTATCACAGGTGCATGGAATACTGTTGCAAGTGTATGAGAAGGATATAGTTAAGGCTGCAATATAGTGGTTTGGTAGTGCACATATTTGCTGTAAACATATAGTCTACATATCTCACTGACACATTTCTAACATGTATGTAATACTGCAATGGGCCCAGATATTCAGCCTCTATGCATGGAGTCCAACTTCTCTGGATTTTCAAATTAAGACAGGTTGTCCAGTTTTGAGCTTACAGAAAGTTTGGATATGAACTTTGATATCTTATTCATTTAACATCATCAACTTTATATAGGGTTTACTCTAAAGGAGAAGTTCTACAGGGAAACAGTGAGAAGTGTTATTGGAGGAAGTTTTCAGCAGCTTAACAAGAAACTGAGCACCTAATCTATCAGGGAATAATCACTGTTTTCCTGCTTGTATGGGGATTGCTTCAGTCCTTGCACCATCTACTCCACTTGTCCATTCAGTGATGGATGAAATGGAGGAGTTCATGTTTGATATGTGCCATTCTTACAGAGAAAATTGCTGAACTCCACAAAAGTGAAGGTGGTAGCATTGTCGAAGATTGCTTCCTCTGGAAGATTACAAAAAGTAAGCAGTGGAGGATGGTTTCCACTTTGCTAAAAGCTGTTGGACTATTTTTTACCACTTGGATTAGAACTTGCACTTTGAACAAAAATGATTTCAGACTGTATTAGATTTAGCCCAGGTGTATGCAGTTTATTAATTTTAGATAAGATGATTGTTTTGACTACTTAAGGTAAGGAAGAACTTCCTGTAGATCAGAATTAAGAATGTGGAGAGGTAAGGAATGCAAGAATAGTATTCTGTGACCCTTCCAATTGGTGATCTTTAACTCTCTGTATCTGTCATCGCCAGTTTTAGGCTGATACATTTAAATTCCTTATTATAACAATTTGAAAATTACCTTCATTAAATTCTTCTAGCACAAGAGTGAGAGAACTACGACTAGTAGAAATGCCAGAGAGAAATTTTGATTCTTTTTTCCACTTTGGCCAGATATATAGTATAAAAGGAAGGGCTTTAGGCAGTGTTGGGTTTTTCCTTGTTTATTTAACTGCTTCACGGAGACTAACAGCAATGTTCAACTTAGGTCATATAAAAACTTCTAGAGGGGGAGACCATGTTACCCCAGTCTTACAAACATGATAATGCAGCTTGATTTGGATTATGCAGTTGCATATATATAATGTCATACAGAGGGACAAGTGTTAATGGACTCCACTTGCTCAGGGTTACACCATGCATGAAGAGTCACCTTTAGAGAGGCTATATCACTGGCAGTATGGTCTTGTTGAAGAACTTCTCTCTCCAAAGGATTCTGCATTTCCTCCTGCTGGAAGTAGTGCAGCCTTAACCTGCAGGAGTCTTTAGAAAGGTCATGGGCAACTCTTTCATGGCAATTGGTCTTGGGATATTTAAATCTGAAATTAGTATATGAAAATACAGAGGGACAGATAAATCTGCTGACCAATTTTGAAATGGAGCTACAACTTGTGCTGAAACTTTAGTATCTGTTTTGTAATTAGTGCAGACTTGAAATATCCTTTCTGAACAATGCCTCTGGAGTTTGTGAACCCTGAACATAAAATTCTAATGAATATCAGTCACTGAGACTGTTATTTTGTAGCAACACTAAGAGTCTAGAAAGCAAAAGTAATTAATCTTTCTATCCTATTTGATTCTAACTGACTGCTTTTCATAATCTATGCTGTACCATAACTGCTGATATCTCAGGCTAAGATCCTTGATTTATGAAATCCAGTATGGCAGTGTTAGATGCATGTTGACATTCTTTGGACTTTGCCCAAGGGCCATCCTTCAGCAGTAGTTTATAATGTGGAAACGTTTTGTTTTTTGAAGTAAGCATAGGTGCTCATTGATACCAGGAAATGCATGAGATGATCTAACTCCTAGGGAGATGAGGCTTTTCAGTGTTCTTTGTTCCTGTATGATCTTTGTGAAAACAGTCTGTATCAATACAATGTCCCAGAAGTAGAACAGAGTCTAGTAAAAAACAGAATTGCTAGCATCTAGATGAAGTTCATTATCATGAAGTCACTCAAGTGGTCATTAGATTCTTCAGGTAATGGTTTGGAATGTGTCCAGGTACTTACATATTCAGATGAGTGTAAATTCCTTAAATGTCTTAATCTATACCTTACTCTATAACTTAATGCAACAAAGCAGGACCCAGAGAGAATCAAGAATCTGAATGCTTCCATGGGTTTGAGGAAATTCTTTTCAGTATTTTGGATCTAAGTCCAGAGATAGGGTAACACAGTAGAAGTATGCTTTGATCACCATAGATGAATTATATACCATGAGCACTGTAATGTCACCCATACGTGCTACACTTGTTTGAGCATGATTCATGCAAACTGGTAAGTGGTCTGTTTATTGCAGACCATTTCAAATAGCACTGACCACAGAAGATTGATCTCATACTTGAACTGCCACTTTCTCAAAGAGTATATTGTCCTAGTTTGCCCGAGTTTTACAGGTATTGAAAAACCTCAGAACAGTGATGAAGTCTCCAGTAGTCTACCATTCACACTGATTGGAATTTAATTTCATGTACTCTTGTGATGATATGAGTTTGATTATTGCTTTCTTCCAGCAATGAAAAGGGCAAATGCCTTGAATTAGAGGCTTTATAGTTTTGGGTATTATCTAGGGAAAGGTATTGAGACAGTGCCATAGTTTTCACTGAAAGTTTTCCTTTTTGCATGTCGTGTTCAGCATTTATGTGGTCATGTAGTGGTGTATGTCGTATGCATGAAGAAAAGTTTTAGAGCAGCATGGAGAGTAAAAACTCACACCTGGCTTTACCGTTGGTTTCTTAAATGCAAAAGTAGGTATTGGTAATGTGGATTGAGAAGATTTTATTTAACACACCAGAACTGTTTACTAATCTTAGTCAAAACATATGTAGTAATATATAGTAAAAAGCTATGCGAATATGTCTGTTGAAAATTTATACTGCTGACAGAGAAAATTTCTCCCGCAGTTTTACTTCTTTTCTTGTATGGGTTAAACTAATTTACCACAAAGAAGGAAATATTTCTGAAGTGAAAGATAGTTCATGAATGTAAGTTCATGAATGTACTTATTGTGAAATATATATATATATATATATATATATATATTATCCCTGGGGATAGGGGAGAAAGAATACTTCCCTCGTATTCCCTGC
>JAYMFT010249907.1:0-10920 GCA_038088735.1 Panulirus argus
TCTCTCTCTCTCTCTCTCTCTCTCTCTCTCTCTCTCTCTCTCTCTCTCTCTCTCTCTCTCTCTCTCTCTTTTCCACCGAGCAGCTGGTCCGTATCTGCCGGGGCTTCATTTATGTGCTCTAGTCGAATTGGAATCAAAATCCTTCCGCTTTACACGTATTTACGTTTTCTGATATGATCCCGATTTCTCTTCTCCGTCCGCGACGATGTTGCCTCTTTCTCTCTCTCTCTCTCTCCCCGTTCTACACCTATCATTTAGGCCATTGCTCTTGGGAGCTATGTGTGTGTGTGTGTGTGTGTGTGTGTGTGTGTGTTTGTGTGTTCCAGCCCCTATGACCTCGACCCATGGCATCTCCCTGACTTTTCCGCCATAGCTTTTCTGTGGATACTAATCACACGAGTATTGACCGTTGTGATACCTCCTCCTTTCCTCAAACAGCGAAGCTCTCGAATTCTATTCCGTTGCTTGTTTTTTCCCTCTACTGCGCTTTATTGAAATGTACTATTGTACTGTACCATACCTTACTGTTCTGTGCTACATTGTATTGGGCCGTATTGCACTGCACTGTACTGTATTTATCGATTTACCTCATGTTTTATGATTATTATCATCGTTATTATTGATGATATTATCTATATTATCATCATTGTTATTATCATTATTATTATTATTATTATTATTATTATTATTATTATTATTATTATTATTATTGTTGTCATTAGTAGTAGTATTAGTAGTAATACTACTATTGCTGTTGTCGTTGTTACTCTTTGTTCCTTATCCTCATTGCTAATGTGAGGAGTGTGTTTTGCTTTCTTCAAGACCTTTCTGCCTCCTGGGAACCGTAAATGATCTTACGTTACTGTTACATCCTCTTGTGAGATCCGGTTAGCAAAGCTTCAGTGTTAAAAGTCTGTCTTCGCCCATATGCAGTCAGAGAGTCTTTTCAAGCAGCAACGAGTCTCAAAAATCTTAAACAGAAAATTTGATTTCAAAATTTTAGCATCTCTGCATCGCTGAAGTGTGCTAGCATTATATATAGTAACATACTTGTGCCTTCTAACAACTTGGTATCTAACAGCAAACAAATGAGGTTCACTCAGAGCCCAGGGCTTCAGATATAAGCTCGATACATAGGGCAGGTGGCGGTACATGTACACAAGACTCACAAGTAACCCAGGTATCCATGCCAGGTGAGCAGAAAAGTATATAAAGCATTCTCGATGATGATGGTAACATAGCCAGCATGATGACATCTAGACGGATGATGACGGTAACATATCCGGCATGATGACATCTAGACGGATGATGTCGGTAACATATCGAGCACAATATAACGTAAACAAAAGACAGAGGGGAAATGCCACAGAAACAACAGAGCTGGAAAAAGGTGTAAAGACAACAGGAATTCGCAATATAAAAAGCATACTTGCTACATCACAGTAGGGCAATATGATAGCAATACGTGAGAGTAAAGTTGAATACACAGAATCATTTTATTGGACAGTAAAGTGTTAATAAAACCAACACGAAGCGTCCTGAAGAGAAATAGGAAAAAATATATCCAAACCAGCAAGTGTTGAACGTGTTTACAGGCTGGATCCGAACACGTGAAGCAGAGTGTGCTATACAAGCCTAACATTATGACCCATCTTCTCCCATGGAGACGAAGGGTACCTGTCTCGCTTACTTGAAGAGTCGCAAGGTAGGCATCCGTTTTCTCTCGCCACTAACGTAGGCAACCGTTTTCTGTCGCATCCAACTTAGACATCCGTTTTCTCTTGTCGCTACCTTGGGCATCCGTTTTCTGTCTTAGCTAACGTAGTAGTGCGCCACGCTTGTGTGTCTCATAGTTTCGGGATTTTGATGTTATACATGGTGCCGACCTCCCTGGAAAACTTACCAGTAAAGCCACTCTCCTCCCTACTCACCGCCACTCCATCGTAAACGCCACTCCCCATTACCCTACTCCTCCCAGTTACCGTATCTCCCCAGTTCAAGGGTGCCCATAAACACATGACCTGGTAATTACTTATTTGTACTGTACAAGGAGGGAGTTCTGCACCCGTGGGACTTAAACTTTATCGCACAACTTTCTGAGCTGATGTATTCTGCCCTCATTCAGAATATCATAACTTTAGTTCATTGCATTCATCAACCGCTCTAATGCCATGAAAATATTCGTCTACGCCAGGTTATATACAGTGTCAGCCCCGGTGTCCCTCTCACAGAGAGATTCCCGTAGCTTTTTTTTCCTTGGTTGATCGTATTTATTCTGAATTTTTTTTTTTTTTTTTTTACTCTGTCTTGTCTTCATCACTTTGTATTTATCTGGGCTGAATTTCATCACAATCAGGCAGATTTTTGGAGTTTTTATAATTTCTTTTGTAATCTTATGCAATCTTCGTCATTCTTTAACGTACTTATGATTATGACATCATCTGCAAACATGTATATAGGTCTTAGTCCAATCCTATCAGCTCATCTACAAAGATCAAGAAGAGCAGCGGTCCCAGTAGCACGCCGCTGGTGACTCCAACCCATTTAGATTAGGCTTCCTTGGCATCGCATCATTTGTTGCCTCCCACAAAGAGAGCATTCTCAGCTCCTTTACCAAACCTCCTGAGTTAAACAGTGTTAAACGCCCTCTGATTGTCGAGGAACACACAGTCCACCCATCTGTTTCTCGTCAAAAACTCACCACCCTTCACTCACCACACGCCACTTGCCGCACAGCACTCATTTTTTCACCTAAAGACTCACCACTCACCTCACTCCTTTGACCCTCACTGATAACTACCTCTCCTCCTCCCCCACAGGCAGCTGGACAACAACCAACTCACGTGCATCGACGAGACAGCCGTCAAGAACCTCAAGGAACTCCAAGTCCTGTAAGTGGCGAGTCACAACACCTCTTTGTTGTGTTCCCAGCACTCACCTTGAAGCACGTGCAGGATGTGTTCAGAGCTTGTCCAACATGTCTTTGATCTAGGGTCCCCTTATCGCTTCCCCTACATACTATCGTAGCGTTATCAGTACGATGTTACGACCCTTGGATATGATGACATGGCCTTTGACCTGATCATACAGCTTCAGGTCGCAGGTAACATCATTATACCCACGGGTCATACAGTCGTCATCCAAGGTCAAGGGTAAGTATTGCAGAGCAGCTGTAGACATGACGTGTTTCTTGTAAGGTGAGTAAGTCCAGTTCTTTAAAAGATTTCAGATTACATTTTTCTCATGACACATCACTGCCATGGAACCAGTAACGTTCATGACACATCTCTGTCATGGAACCAGTAATGTTCATGACATATCACTGTCATGGAGCCAGTAATGTTCATGACACATCTCTGTCATGGAACCAGTAATGTCCATGGCACATCTCTGTCATGGAACTAGTGATGTGCATGACACATCACAGCCATGGAAGCGGTATTGTTCATGACACATCACTGCCATGGAACCAGTATTGTTCATGACACATCACTGTCATGGAAACAGCAATGTTCATGACACATCTCTCTCATGGAACCACTAATGTTCATGACACATCACTGCCATAGAACCAGAGATGTTAATGACACATCACTGCCATGGATCCAGTAATTTCATGAAACATCACTGCCATTCAGCCAGTAATATTCATAGCATATGAGTGTCATTCGACCAATAATATTTATGAATCTCGACGTAAAATAAAACTTTTAGATATATAATTTCGACACATCCAATAATATTCCTCAATATTTGTAAAAAAAAAAATATGGGGTATCAAAATTTCAATAAATGTTTCGTGTTGTGATATTGCCGCTGGGAAAACCCAGATGTTTTTGTTGGAAGGTAGCTGGCAGTGCGTTTGTGCTGAATGGGGGAAAAAAATGCCATTTGGTATCGTGAGTAGGTATGCAATTCCGTGGGACGATGGTATCACAGTCTGTGGTGGAAGTGAAGTTGACTTTCGCGAGGAAGTCTGCCGGGACTGTGGCGGTATCTGGTGGACGAACTGATACAAGAACAGAGAACGGTGACAGCAACAGAAAACTAGGATGTGTAAGTGTGGTGTGGAGAGTAATAACATATGATAGACCAACTTTGCCCGAGTGTTTGGTCTGTCCTAAAGCAATATCCATATCTTAAGGAAGTATTTGTATATGTTTTCGAGTCAGTGCTCAAGTTTGTTATTGATGTTTACTGCTGTGCTAGTGCAGAAAGTTGATTATAGAGGGTGCAAGGAAAATTCCACTGGAAACATCATGGAACAGATGCTTATCTGGGATAGGAGTGAGGCCACTAGTTGAGTGAACAAGACATTACAGGCACTCGAGAGTCGTGAATGTATAGAGACATATGGTTATGAGTGAGCACAAGATAAGTAGCAGCTGTGGGCTGAGGGCCTCACATATTCATCACACAGATACAACCACAGCATAGCACAGTAAAGGTCAACACCCATATATACATAGAAAGTAGAGCGAAATATCAATTAAGTTACAGGGGTAAGCTGAGGGTCTATGTATTCGATACATAACCGGACTCCACATTATTATTTGGGTCCGAACGTTAGATTTGATGATTGGGAATACTTTTTTTGAGTGCATAGCTACGTATATATGTGGAAGAGGGGTCAAGTGGTACTTTGCAGTTACGTATTAATTGACAGGCAATAATAAGAGAGGTATTTGGATGTGAATGTGCTGAGTGTGGCAACAGGTGGGATGCCTGATTTTTTCCTAGTGCTGGTGAATGTAAAATTTTTACTGGTTTTAGAAAACTAGGAAGTAACATATCTGGGAAAGAAATGGTGAAAGTGAGTGAACCTGGAGAAGGGGTTTACGTGTATAGATATTGAGTGAGTTATGATATAAGTTGAGAGTAAATGAAACAAGATGAGTGGGCGAGGAGTGGAAGGTATTTAGGGAAGCAGTGCTTACACGTGAGGATGAAGTATGTGGCATGCAGTTGGTGGAATGAGACATATAAGAAAGGATAGTAAGTGGTTGGATGAGGATGATGAATTGCTAGTGAAAGAGAAAGATGTATGGACTGCCCCTGACAGGAAAGGAGTGCAAGTGATTGGAGCGTATAAGAGAGAGCGGCAGTAAGCCAAGAGGGAGGTACAGAAACTGAGAGAGGAAACGAGAGATTGAGTACAAGAGTTATCAGTG
This sequence comes from Panulirus argus, assembly GCA_038088735.1. Taxonomy (NCBI): domain Eukaryota; kingdom Metazoa; phylum Arthropoda; class Malacostraca; order Decapoda; family Palinuridae; genus Panulirus; species Panulirus argus. The sequence continues at coordinate 5,172 of JAYMFT010249907.1, forward strand.
AACTTCAGGGAATACAAGAAAATGTTTCACTAGGAGGGGAATAGCGTGAGGTACACGGGAGAATAGATGGAAGTGACATTAAGGGGATTAGATGGAGAAGTGGTAACAGGCAAAGATGAGGTGAAGAATAAGTGGGGTGAGTATTCTGAAGCACTCTTGAATGTACCAGATAGGATGGCGGATGTGGCGCTTTTGGGACGAAGTGGCGCGCGGAGCGAGAGTCATCGCTAATGATTCAGTAAGAAGATAGGAGGTGATAGCCTCGCATAAGATGAAGTGTGGCACAGACACAGGAGTGGATGGATTGCAGCTGAGTTACTTAAGAAAAGGGGGTGCTAATGTTGTTTATTGCTTTTGTTAGGTTTTCCATTGCACGTACGGCACCAAAATATGGTGCTTGAGTTCTGACACAATAATACATGTACAGCGGCTATACAGAAAGGCAAGGAGGCAAAGGTAAACGTGTCCTGCAGATCAATAGCGTTATGGGTACAATTAGTCATACTGATAAGTTTGATGGGCTTGTAAAGCCAGGGCACAGGAGTGGGACTTCCTCAAGTAAGTCAGCGTCAATGAGGTACTTCCAGGGTTCATAAAACTCGACACATAGAAGTCTAAGGGTATAAGGTTTGCAGCGGCAGAGTATGATGCGAAAGGATGCGAAATATGTCATAAGAGGATATTTGTTTACCCCTTCAACTTGACTGAATGACCCATTGGTATGATTCTGTGACCTTTGACCTGACCCTTATGGGCCACGCTGAAGTCGAGGACATCATACCCAGGCGTCGAACCGTCGAGCTTCAAGCTTTGAGACCACAACAGTACCGATACTCCATCGTAGCAGGCAAGTTGAAGATGACGAAGTGCATTATATCCAGAGTGGAACAGATTTTGGTGAGCCAGAGTGAGAGGAGTGTGGGCGTGGCCCAGGGGCAGCAGTATCTTATTTACCGTGTGTAGCGTGGCGTGATGGATGGCATGCCGGGTGGCGGGCCCCCTCTCGCTCCTCTCTTGGTCATGTCCTGCTCGACCCAGCCTCATGGCCTCCTACCGGCCGCATAATAGAATATCCTGGGTTTACATTTGCCCCAGAATTTTTCCATTTTGTAAGAATCTGCTCTTACGCTCACCCTAAGGTGGCCTGGAAGAGATAGAACTGTAGGTACACTGTTTGTCTTGGAGGTGGAGTGCGTAGCATGTGTTTGTCTGTGTGTGTGTGTGCGTGTGGGGGGGAGTGTTTTTCTTTTGGAATATTGAGTTGATCAAATATCTCAGGAAGGAGCAGGAGGGAAAGGGGTGTTGTCAGGGTCATCCCTCATTAAACTTCGATTAATTTCAGAGTCGATCCCTCGAAGGGAATATCTTTTTCTTCGCCTTATCCTGAAGTTACTGTGTATGTAAAGGAAGACCTGTTGAGCCTGTAAAATTGGATTCTAACTTCTCGGTTTATCCCAGGCACAGTAACGCCCTGCCACTCAAAATACTTCTGTTTGTTACATTTGCATATAACGGCTAATGTATCCAGGTCATAAGACTGCTGTTTAGAGTACAATGAATTTACATTACCAGGTCAGCTTGACTAGTGATTGCTGGCCTTTCGAGCCTGGCCACTTGTTATTTATCTGAGAATACTTTGTCTGGCCAAGTGACCACAGACAGGGCAGCTCTATGATACTGTTGGTGAAGAGCATATAGTAGATCGTTGGCGGCTGCCATCATAGAGCATATAATGGTTACAACAGAAGAGGGTAAACGCAAGCAAACAAGCAAGCATAGAGCGTACAGTGAATACAGTAGCTGGGGTAAGTGGAGGCAAGCGCAGAGAATACAATGGTTTCAATAGTATTGGGTAGGTGGAAACAAGCCTGGAGCAGACAGTGAGTACAATAGCGTAGGGCGGTCCAGACAAGCACAGAACGCACAATAGGTACAACATTAGGGGTTAGGTGGAGGCCACACAGAACGCACAGTGGGTACAATACATTGAAACAGGAGGGTGACGGGTGGGCGTAGAGACCAGACACTCCTCATCCCGTCGGGAAAAAGAAAAGGAAACAATGTTAAGGACATTTGCTTAGTACAGATTAGGGCCGGGATAATGTACATAATATAATGATTTCAACTATACTGAGGAGAATCAAAGTGCACTGTTTAAGAGGCATGAAACATATAGAATATACTGGCATTGGCAGTAGTACAGAGAAGGCTCAGAGTAAAGCTAAGTACAAAGTGTACAATCTACATGACACACAGCAACTTTGACGGCTCCATGAGATAAGTTACGTGATGTAGGGTACAGCTCAGAGCACAAGAAAAGCGCTGAGGGAACATCCATATGAGCATGAGCGTCAGTGGTCACAAAGTCCTCGATCCCTCAGACACTGAGGCCTGAAGTCACTGATAATCAGGCAGGCGCTTATCCAGGTCAAGAGTTATCACGTCAAGAGGGTAGGGCGAATCATGAACTCTCAAGGCGGTGGGGAGTCGAGTTGTCAATTCCCTAATACAACGATGAAAAGCTCAGGAGAGTTCTGAGTGTTATATGAGAATACATTGTATCTTAGAGAACTTAGCTGCTTTTAAATTCTTAGGATGCTTAATTCAGTCACTAATTTTAGTCAGATTTGCAATACTGAATGCAACAGTTGTGCAGAGGTAGGTTTATTACGAGACTGGTGACCAGTTTTGAATGAAAATATATTCAAGATATTTGATAACAACAAACTGTTGATACCAATAACGAAGGAAGGTTCGCTCGACGAAACATTAATATGCTTTTGCAGACAGAGTACGTTTCGTCACTGTAAACTTACGTCGGTGTTTTGTGAAGGTGGTGAAAATGACGAGGTAAATAACTGGAAGAGCTGAATTTATATACATTAGATATACAATTAATTGTTTTCATTTCGCGGGATTCAACTGGCTAGAATATTCTTATAAATACATTAATCATAATGATCATTGAGTGTCATTACATAGGTCAGGGAGGGGCGATAGCTCCCGTACCCCAATCCCTTCCAACATAAATATAACCCTGATTTATAAGCCACCTGCAGGGTGATGTTCAGGTGTGTCTATCAGGTATAGAGCAGAGCCGACACTTGAAATATTTTGGTCATAGTTTTCTGTAACTTGCTTGTTGTACAGGATATGATTTCGAATTTTTCTATAGAGATGATTATATATTACATATGTATATTATCCCTGGGGATAGGGGAGAAAGAATACTTCCCACGTATTTCTTGTGTGTCGTAAAAGGCGACTAAAAGGGGTGGGAGCGGGGGGCTGGAAATCCTCCCCTCCAGTTTTTACTTTTCTAAAAGAAGGAACTGAGATGGGGGCCAAGTGAGGATTTTTCCCTATGAGGCTCAGTCCTCTGTTCTTGACGCTCCCTTGTTAACGCGGGAAATGGCAAATGTGTATGGAAAAAAATTATATGAGTGTGTGTGTGTGTTACCGAACTCCACCTGCTCGAGGTTACGCCGCAAATGAAGTCATCTTTGGCGAAGCTCCATCACTCGTCCAAAAACTTATTCCTCTAAAGGAATCCACATTTCCCTGCTACTGGAAGTAGCGTGGCCATGGACTGCAGAAGTGTTTAAAAAGAGATCCTGGGAAACACCGGGACTTTTCTCAGATAGAGGTCGGGGGTAAATGTAAACAAATAGTAATGTAAATAGATAACTTTCTTTCTTTTTCCTTATAAAACCGTTAGGTCTTTCCTCATCTCTTCAGAGTGAACTGACATTCTTGGCAAGGTATTCAACATGGTAATGACACTTATGCCCAGCATGTGAGGATATCCACAGATATTGGATATCTAGGGCATTACTGTGGGCTTCCACAAGCAAGGAGTGAACACTGGAAAAGACCATTTCTTGCAGGGTGCTCTCTCCTGTGAATGTTGTGGAAGCTTATTAAAGGTTAGAGTGGGTTATAACATGAGCTGAAAGTCGAACAAGACGTCTCGCTACCATTAGAATATTATACAGTTCACAGTGGGTGGAGATGGATCAATTAATGCTATTTTTCTCACCGAAAGTAAATGAGGTTAATGGTGCTATAATAGACTAGCAGAAGCCGAAATGGCCTCATCACGGGCCTGTACGGATCCCACAACATGTACGAGCGGGATATTCCCATGCATTCTGGAGAGCGCGTTATCCACTTGTTCACATGTGAGTCCTTGAGGAACAGGGACTAAGCTGGCCAGGATGATGATCATAATCAGTTTTGAGAGTTCTGGCGTATCAGTATGGAAATGTCTACACGCCGCGTTGTGGTTGATGATTCTCTTGTTTTTATGAATATATATATATATACCCTGAAGAATCAGGGAACATAATACATCTTCATTATCAAATTGTTATCGGGAATTACCTTGACGGTCGGATCAAGATTTTGACCTGAATTTCGGTAATAGTAACTTGCGGTAGAGGCCGGTAGTGAGGGGGCGAGGCGGGTCCATCACTGCCGTGGTGGAGCTGGTGGCAGACTGTCCCCCCAGGCGGACCGCCGACCCCGCCATCTGTCTTGGACAGTAGCAATTAATCCCGGGGAACTATTTTTCCCCTCTGGGTCATTATTCACAAACGAGGGTATTATGAATGCGGCAGGATGGCCTCAATATCTCGATTTGTATCTTCGGGTGACTGAGGACATGATGGTTGCTCACGTGTCCAGAAACGAAGATCACTTTTTGATTAAGAAAAGTGAGTGGATTAAGTCATGGGAGGCATTAAGCCATTTTGTGTATTATGGAGAACACAAAAGACTACCCGAATGGTCTGTGTTGCCTTGATTTGGTGAAGGTGAATCATGACCCAGTCCCATCGTCATTTTGTCCGTCCGTGTGTGTGTGTGTGTGTGTGTGTGTGTGTGTGTGTGTGTGTGTGTGTGTGCGTGTGTGTGTGTGTACCCTATTCCATTCCTTCTGGACAGTTTATGGCCGCATATCCTCTGTAATTACTAGCTGTAGAGGTCAGGAATTCTGCACTGATGATTCTCACGGTAAGAACCCCGTCTGTGTGAAGATAGAGCTGTACCCCGCGCCCCTCTGCCCTCAGGCCCGGACTAGAAGCTGTCCGGTCCTGGATCCTCCTGAATTGGGCTGGATGTAGACCAGACTGGATGAGGCGGCCGTGTTGTCCGTCCCAGCTCACGTTTGAAGCTGGAAGCATCGGTCAGCAGGCGCGTTCCCAACTTAAGTTTTACATTACCTTCCTGCAGCCATCCCTCCGTCCATCCGTCTCTGTCTTACGTAATTTTGCTGTCCTTTCCCTGTTGCACTTATCTTATTTCGGCTACTCTTCTTATGAGCTGTGGTCATGTGTTCTTGCCCCTCAAGGCTTTGAACCAGTGACTCGCGTCTGGCCGCTGCTTCCCAAAGTTTGTGTGGAGACCAGAGCCACACGAGGATTGATTGACAGTAAAGCTGTGTAATTCACTTCCTTTCACATTCCCCGGAAGCTATCACCTTTCAATTTTTGAGGACCAGATCTGCAAACACCAGATGAGATATAGAAAAGTCATTGGTAAACAAGCGTCATTCGGTGACGCTTGTTTACCAATGGCATCTTAGCTACGTCTCCTCCTTGTATATTAACTGACTGTTCTAATTATAATTCTTGTATCTTCCCTGATGATGTGACCATTACACGAAAGTGCACTTAGGAACTTACCGTGTTTCATTTTCCTGTGGATTCATTGCATATATATATATATATATATATATATATATATATAT
>JAYMFT010249918.1:0-10920 GCA_038088735.1 Panulirus argus
TTCCCTCTAAAGCTTAGTCCTCTGTTCTTAACGCTACCTCGCTAATGCGGGAAAAGGCGAATATGTATGAAAAAAAATTAAACATAATGATTATTTTTTTCCCGGTATGATAGCATTCTATATGCACCCAATCTTAATACACAGTGTATTATTTTTTCAAGGCTTGTTTCCATGCTACTCACTTGATATGTTATGTGTATTTTACACATTAAGGATATTTTCATATGCATGTTTTTTTCATGCTTGCATGTTGTTTACACAGATGGAACTTTGCTTACGTGAATGAATGAATGAATGACTTTATTTGCACCTCAGATATCAGCATTCACACCGATACAATAATTTTTTGTATTTTGAAACAAAATACAGTGTTGACCATGTACATGTAGTATCACTCCTAGATGATGTATATGCACTTTCTTTGATGTTCTTTGGGTGACGATGCATGATATTCTTTCTAGATGTGGCTGTAGGCCGCTAGTGACATCTGTAGATAATTGGTGGGAGCAAACATCAGCTGGAATATTAAGCACAGGCGTGAAGCTCTTAATTGTTATTTGACGATGGGAGCAGCCCTATAAATATCATCAGAGATAAAGGTCAGAGGTGGTAAAAGTTGAAATACCAAATGATTTTGGTCAGTGTCATGTAGGAGAAACTCATATGGTGTTGGCTGCTGTTAGATTTGTTTTGAATGAATATTTTGCAATGATTTTGGTGTTTAATATTTTATGTGTTTTTTTTAATTCTATCTATTTTTGCATCTATTATCTGTTTCTAATACCCAATCCCTTGAGGAACTCCCATCAAGTGGGTGGCAATTCTCTTTAATCTATGTCTATATTTCTGATACCCATTCCTTCCAAGAACTCTCTCAAGGGGTTGGCCAACTGCAAAAGAATCTACATAACTGATGAATGTCAGTGCCGCTTCTTAGCCTTTAGTGCCTCACTCTTAACAGGCCATTGGCAAAGGGAAGCTTTAGTGCAGTTTTCCAGAGGCTCTTAACCTAATGTTCCGGTTGACTACTTCTGGATAATTTGTCTACCTAGTGTTCAATTCTAATAGATGAAATACACCTTAAACAGAAAGTTGCAGTTACAAAATTATTTTTTATCGTAAAGTGTTGAATGATTATCTGGTAAGAACAGAGATTTTTAGATGGTTAACAACGAAGATTAGGTCATTTGATAAAGTTTTAGTTGAGAGTTTCAAAACTTTAGGCATTTTGATGGGTATGTGAAAGCTAACTTTTTTGTGGATGCAAATGAGTGCAGAGTGGTTATCTTCGAGAACTGGGATTCTTGCTATGAAATATAATGGAGAAAAGTGCATGTGGGATATTATGATATCATCTGAACAACTGTCTGTCTGTGGCTACAGTTCGTTCGCACAGTATTCAAGAACAGTACATCATTATACTTACAACCATTGGTACTCCCTATGGTGGTGGCAATCTCATTAGATTGTAGGATGTGCAGTTGAGGAATTTTCTTGTTAAATAGGACAGTCTATTTTTTGCAGTTGATTTAGTTCAGGAGTAGTGAATGTTGGGATTTACATATTTATAATTTAAACAAATTTACATATTATATTTATGTGTCTTGGGCACAGAAAGATACATGGCATGCAACATTTTGCAAAGCAAAGACAGAAACCATGGCTTGGAAATTTTTGCAGTTTTCACTTTTTTATGGAACATCCGGCAATACAAGTGCCTGTTGTTTTTAAATTACAATACACATTTAATCTAGCCTTCACTTTGGAGACTCAGACATTGAAATGAGATTTTGAGGCAGTTAGGGAAGAAAGTTAATATAATGGTAATGTATCAAGCAATTTAATGAAAGTTGAATTTTGGGTATTTGTGTATACAGTATTGTTTAGAGTGCAAAAAGTTATGTGTGGAAAGGGCCTTTAGAATTGGAGGAGGTCACAGAGAGAGAGAGAGAAGCGATGGCAGGAATGAACACAGGGTATGGCAAAAGGACTCAGTTTTCTTAAGTGAGGGAGAGGAGGAGTTAAGGGAAGACAAAGAGTGTGGGTATCCACAATTACACGTGAAGAATTCTCTTTATGTACACGAGGATATTGATTATAACTGTAGTTGATATGATGAATGTAGTACCCAGAGGTTGTAAAAGTTAATTATGATATACTTGAGATTCAGAAGATTCAGTTATTGTAATTCTCAAGTGCCTTTTTTGGTAGGTATAACTGGAGTAATCATTATCCTTCTGATGATATTTAACTAAGTGACACTCCCACAGATTTACTAACAACCCTGCTGAATCAATGATTGTAAGGTCAGTGATTTGCTACGTACTGTTTCCCATGTAGTGTAGAGAAGGTAATAGTACTGTATTAACATTGCTGTGATGGAAAGTTGTCAAGAAATCGTAATGTAGAGTTGTTCCCTCTAGGCTAAGTATACTGAAGTATTGATTTACTGCTAAACCTGTTGTAGTTTGAAAGAGCTCATTTTTGATGACAGCCGAGTAATTAACGAATAGAAATGTTTTTCTTAGCTCGCAAGAATTCATTCCTTCCAACTGTATATTTAAGAAACTGCGTTGTCTCCATTATTTCTTTTAGTTTATGCTAAACCCTCATAGATTCTCTTGATTTAAGACTTTGTCAAATTAAGAATATTGAAAATGGAATTTTATATTGCTGGAATAAAGTTATAAGTTCAGGCTGAGATTTAAGATGTAATCTGTTTACGTCATCCTTGCTACCAAGGTGAACTTCATAGTACGAGATGTGAACTTATGAGTTCAGAAGTTGAGTTATATTGTAGAAAGATGAAATATGGGATATATTTAGTTGTTGAATGAATGGGCATGTGTGGAAATGTTTTTGCTAAAGGAGGATGAAAAGGAAGGGTAGTTTGAGGAGGAATGGTAATGCAAGAAGAGGCTTTATGAGGAAATGTTAAACACATAAACAGAAGAAGAACAGAGTTATGTTTCTAGAACATGAATGAAATTACTTCGGTAATTGATCACAAGTGTTCATGCAGTTTGATGAGTTAAGAAAAACATTGAAAACTGCATTGCTTCTCTATTGACCATGTTTACTTTATTCCTTCATCTTTGCCGAGTGTGCTACTGCTGCTTAACCTTTTGGTGTGCAGTTGATTTTCTAGCATCCCCAAACTGCAGATGTCTTTTTTCATGTGCACGATTTTTTTTTCTTTAACAATGAGGACTTCAAAATTTATAGCTTAGGAAAAACCAATGCTATATATGCAAGTTACATACACTTTCATAACTTTATATGATTAGGTAAAAAAAAAAATGAAAATCATCATTTTCCATACGTTCTTTTCAGCTCTGGTTGATTTATTTATTGTATTTTTTTTTTCTACCTTTCTTTGTACAAGAGGCCTGTAATATCTGGAGATAGGCCTTTGGGTGTTAGTTTTGATACAGTCAGCAAGCATTTATGGAAAAGACAACAGTTTGGATGTGAAAATTTTAGTCATGAGGTGTGATAGGGCTCCTAGTAGCCATGTTTACTGCACTGTAGTTGAGATTTATTGTATTTTTGCCTACTTTTTTGTGCACAATAGGGCCAAAATGTCTCAAAAACAGGCCTTCAGATGTTAGTGTGGGCAGTTGTTTAAGGAAAAGCATTAGTTTAGATGTGAAAAGGTAGATTATAAGGCATCAAGTGACTCCATACATATGTATCTAACACAGTGGTCGATTAGCTTTTGTATTTTAGCCCACTTCCATTTGTGCAGAAGGCCCCAAATAGCTTGAAAAAGACCTATTGGTAATTTGAGCAGGCATTTAAGGAAAAGCAACTGTTTAGATGTGAAAATGCAGGTTTTGAGGTGTACAGATGGTGGTTATCTTGGGCTGCTCTGAATGAATTCGCAACGGAGTACTATGCTCCAATGTAATGTATTATTTATGTTTTTATTAAAAAGTATTGCCATTATTTGTAAATTGATTTACAACATTAAATGTGTGGAATGCTTTATGGGGTGTGTTAAGGCTATATGGGAAAGAGTTTCCACTGTTGGATGGTCAGAGATATAGATACGAGGATAGAATGAAAATTTGTATACATCTATCATTTATGCTATAACCAGTATCCCACTGAAACCCTTATATATTTTGCTTAAAGGTGATAATTGGTGTTGTGAGTATGCATTTCCATTGGAGCCATGTTGTAATTGACCTGTTTAGCTTTTTTTTTTTTTTTTTTTTTTTTTTTTTTTTTTTTTCCCTGACCAGGAATGTGTCCTAGATGTTACTGTAAACTCTTTTCTGTCTTTTTCTGTGTCTGGTGTCATTATAGTATGAAGAACATAGAGGTGAATTCTGTTCCTAAAGGATGTCTTTGTGAGACATTTTCCTCATTCGACATAGTTCCATATGCTTTTAGTTTGAGTTTCCCATGTGTTAGAAACTCCTTAATTCACCTTTATAGTGTACTGCACATGTTCTGTTTTGCTGCTTTTTCCAGGAGAATGGTGTAGTTTACATTGTCAAATGCCGTAGCATAAAGAAAGACTACCCATTTTCTATCCTTGCATAAGTGTTTGAAAAAAGCTTTTGTATTGCAGTAACAGCTGTTTGTTTACCTATGCATGGTACAAATCCATCTTGACCTTCTTTGATGTGGTTGTTATTGACTGTCATGTCATGTGTTTCTTCATCACCTGTAAGAAGACTTGTCATATGCAAAGTTGAATGTGCATTTGGTCGCTACTGTTTGATACCTCACTGCCCAGTGATTCACTTATTTGGTATCCATAGAAATATGAATATGTTAGACATGGAAAAAAGTTTGAAAAACTGTGAGTGGCAAAAGTAGTTATTTGCTAGTACAAGTGGTGGTGTTCACCATGGCATGTAAAATACATGCCCAATGTTTTGTTTATGATAAAAAGACTGCACAAAAGCTCTGAAAATTTTGTTTGAAAACTGGTATTGTCCTGTAAACAGTCAGTCCCATTAGAGTGAACAGTGTCAAAATATGATATGTAAGGGAGGCCGGTGGAGGGAGCAACCATCACCGCTCATCTTTCCGAAAATTATGGTAACAGGACAACCAAAATTTTCATTAATGTTTTTGTATTGTATATACTAATATATTGTACACATTGATGTTTTATTTCAGTACAGCATATAGGAAAAGAAAAGAGATATGTATTTTTTGAGAAGAAATCTTTACTGCCTCTTGAATGAATATATGTAATGTTATCTCATAGGTTTGGAGTCAGGTTTGGAGTCCACCACATTTATAGTTAACAAAAATGATAATCTGTTGTGCAAGAGGTAAACAGCCATTCTCATGAGAGAGGTTAGAAAGGAAAGGGTGTTAGTGGAAAAGTGTCTGGTACAAAGATGAGGTAGGAAGAGAAGTTAAACACTTACACCCGTTCTTCCCTCTCGCTCATCACACACTGGTACGGAGCCTCACAGCTGGCTTCATTGATTGCTTGTTTAGTTATTGTGTAAATCTTCTTCTTTCTTTAATTGTATGTTCATTATTTGTACAACACTTTATTGTAATTGTTCACCTCAAGCATGATGAATCATACATTAGTTATGATATGGAAGTAAGGCGGGTGGAGAAAGTAAACAGACTTGCTACTTCCTCCCTCCAGCTTGCTCTACCTTCACCACTGTGGGCCCTCTCAGCTAATTTCTTTGATTGATTGTAATTTTGTAAATTCCTTCCCTTTTATTTTACATTCAGTATTTGCACAGTACATCCTGTATATATCCCTGGGTTAGGAGAGAAAGAATTTTATCTCCATACTCCCTGTGTGTCATAGAAGGCAACCAAAGGGGGCAGAAGTGGGGGGCTGGAAAAAATATCTGCCTTCATGTATTTCAGTTTCTGAAAGGAGGAACAGATGGAGGAGCCAAGCAGGGAGTGCCCATTTTCCTTGAAGGCTCGTGTTGGGATAGTTAAATGTGTGTGAATGTAACCAAGATGAAAATATTGGAGAGATAGGAAATATTTTTGAAGAAAGAAACATAAAAAATTTTTTGGCTTTAAGTGAAACAAAGCTCACGAGAAGGGTAAGAATGGTTTGGAAATGTCTTAGGAGTAAAGTCAGGGGTTAGTAAGTGGACAAAAGCTAAGGAAGGAGTAGCACTACTGTTAAAGCAGGAGTTGCTTGAATGTGTGATAGAGTTTAAGGAAGTTAATTCTAGATTTATGTGGGTAGAGCTCAAAGTAGATGGTGAGAGTTGGGCGACTATAAGTGCTTATGCACCTGACCATGAGAAGAAAAGTTATGAGAGGCAAGTGTTTGGGGAGCAGGTGAGTGAGTGTGTCAGCAGTTTTGATTGTAAGAGACCAGGTATTAGTGTTGGGTGATATAAATGCCAAGGTGAGTAATGTGGCAGTTGAGGTTGTAATTGGGGGCATGGGTTATTCAGTGTCATGAATGGAAATGTTGAACGGGTTGTGGAGTTGTGTGCAGAAAAAGGACTGTTGATTGGGAATACTTGGTGTGAAAAGAGGGGCTTACCCATTTATACATATTTGAGTTGGAGAGATGATCACCAAGCAGTATTGGATTACATGTTAATAGATAGACATAAAAGAGAGAGACTTTAGGATGTAAATGTGCTGAGGGGGGTGGCTGGTGGGATGTCTGATTACTGTCTTGTGCAGGCGAGGGTGAATATTTGTAGAGGTTTTTAGAAAAGAGGAAATAGTTTCAGAGAGAAGAGAACTTGGAAAGGAGACTTGTGTGAAGAAAAGAAACAGGAGAGTTTGGATGTAGAATGGCCACAGATGAGAGAAAATGAAGCAAGGGGAGTAGATGAGGAATGGGAGGTATCTAGGGTAGCACTGCTGGCATGTGCAAGAGATGCATGCAGCATGCAAAAGGTTGGAGATGGGCAGATTAGAAAGGATTGTGATTGGAGAGATGAAAGAGAAAAGAGAGCATTTGAGCAGTACTTACAGGGAAAGATTGCAAATGATTGGGGAATGTATAAGTGCAAGCAGCAGGAGCTTAAGAGGAAGATGTTTAGATTGAAAATGGGCAAATGAGAGTTGGGGTGAGCAAGTATCAGTAAACTGTTGGGAGAATAGATTGTTTTGAAAGGAGTCAAATGATATTCAAAAAACAAGAGGACAATTGGGAGCATCGGTTAAGGGGGCAAAAGGGGAGGTGATAATAGGTAGTGATGAAATGAGGTGGAGATGGAGGGAGGAGTCTTCTGAAGGACTGTTGAATGTGTTTGATGATAGGGTGACAGATGTAGGGTATTTGGCTCGGGATGGTATACAAAGTGAGAGAGTTGTGGAGAGTTGTTTGGTGAGGAGAAAAGAGGCGGTAAAAGCCTAGCATAAGATGAAATGTAGCAAGATGGCTGGAGTGGATGGTATTGCTGTTTGATTTGTTATGAAAAGGAGTGACTTGTGTTGTTTATTGGTTGGTAAGGATTTTCATTGCTTGTATGGATCATGGTGAGGTGCTTGAGGAGTGGCAGAATGCATATATAGTGCCATTGTATAAAGGCAAAGGGAATAAAGGTGTGTTCAAGCTACAGAGGTATAGTTTTTTAAGAATACCTGGTAAGTTGTATGGGAGGATGAAAGCATGTACAAAGCATCTGTTTGGGGAGGAGCAGTGTTGTTTCAGAAGTAGTAGAGGATGTGTGGATCAGGTATTTGCTTTAAGGAATGTGTGTGAGAAATACTTAGGGAAACAGGTGGATTTGTATGTGGCATTTATGTTAGAGATGCCCTTTGGAAGGTCATAAGAATATACAGTTTGCGAGAAAATCTACTAGAAGTTGTGAAGAGTTTTTATCAAGGGTATTAATCATGTGTATGAGTACAAATAGAGGAAAGTGAATGCTTCTAAGTGAAGGTTGGTCTGCAGTAGGGTTTTGCGATGTCGACATGATTGTTCAGTTTGTTTATGGAAGGATTGGTGAGGGAGGTAAATGCGAGAGTGGGGGATAAGAGGGCCTGGGAAGTTAGTCAGTTATTGTTTGCTGATGGTACAGCACTGGTGATCGATTTAAGTGAGAAACTGCAGAAGTTGGTGACTGAGTTTGGAAGAGTTTGTGGAAGGAGAAAGTTGAGAGTAATTGTGAATAAAAGCAAGGTAATTAGGTTTAGCTTTGCTGAGGGTCAGAGTAGTTGGGATGTGGGTTTGAATGGAAAAAACATAGAGGCAGTAAAGTGTTTTAGATACCAGGGAGTGGACGAGGCAGCAAATGGAACCATGTAAGGGGAGTTGAGTCATAGGGTGGGTGAGGGGGTCAAGGCTCTGGGAGCACTGAAGAATGCATGGAAGGAGAGAATGTTATCTAGGAAGGAAAAACTGGGTATGTTTGAACAATTAGTAGTCTCAGCAATATTATATGGATGCATGGCATAGGCTATAGATAAAGCAGTATGGAGGATTGTGGATGTGTTGGAAATGAAATGTGAGGACAGTATGTGGTGTAAGGTGGTTTGATTGAGTAAGTAATGAAAGGGTAAGAGAGATGTGCGGTAATAAAAAGAGTGTGGTTGAGAGCACTTAAGAGGGTTTGTTGAATTGGTTTGGACATATGGAGAAAATGAGTGAGGAAAGGTTGACAAAGAAAATATACAATAATCCCTTGATTTAACTGACTAATAGGGGGAAGGGGTGTCCGTTAATGCCAAAAGTCCGTTAAATCGATTATAACCATTTTTTGATACAATTTACAATATAGAGTAATACAATATATAGTTCACACACTTTCTTTTAACCCCTCTATCACTTGATGCCATTTTGAATTGTAGGATTGCAAAATTATTTAATAAATAGTCACAGTTCTCTGTATACAACCTGACCGCACTATAGCTTGAGGCAGACTGGGACCGAAACAAAGCGAGTATACGTCACGCTAGCAAAAACAGGTGCGATATGGAATGTGCATGGTGTGGCAATGATTTTTTTTTTTTTTCCCAGTCAGTTAAATCCAAAATCTGTTATCTTGGAGTTTGTTTAATCGAGGGATTACTGTATGTATCAGAAGTGGAAGAAGCAAGGAGAATAAGATGACCAAGACGGAGATGGAAAGATAGAGGGAAAAAGACATTAGCGATCTGTACCTGAACATGCAGGAGGGTGAAAGGTGTGCACAGGGTAGAGTGAATTGGAATGATGTGGTATACTGGGGTTGACAAGCTGTCAGTGGACTGAACCAGGGCAGGTGAATCATCCGGGATAAACCATGGAAAGGTGTGTGGTGTCTGGTTTTGGATAGGGAAGTGTGGTTTCAATGCATTACACATGACAGCTAGAGAATGGATGTGGATGGATACAGCTTTTCTTCATCTGTTCCTGGTGTTACTTCACTAAAGCAGGAAACAGTGATCGATCAAGTATGAAAGAAACATCCTGTATTATTATTGTTCATGCAGAAAATGGTGGACAAGTATGAAAGAAAGAAAAAGAAAGATTTAGCCTATACCGAGATGTGGTAGGCAGAGAGATTAAAAACTTGCTGTTTTTCGTCCCTTTCACTTGTTCTCACTCACCACTACAGGGCTTCTCAGCTAACTGGTATGAGATTGTCATGCTTACGGCATTCAGTTATCCATCATGTCCATCAAAAGTTGAAGTGAGGCCTGAGATGTTTCTACAGGACCCTGGTCATGTCTGGACTAGGGCAGTACATTCCTCCTTAACATTGTGCTTTCTTGAGGAAGCCCACGCCAGCCTGTGTCAGGAACTGGAGTAAAAAAATGAGATGTGCGTAAATGAAACCATTGAAAACTCCAGAGCTGCTTCTTAACCTTTTCTGCTTCACAACTTGCTACTACCTAATGCACCCAGCTAAATACAGACTCTTTAAGGGGAAATACTGAAGATAATTTTCCGAAGAAATATTGCTCTAATTGAAACCCACACTCATTTATATCTTTCGTATTAAATGTATGAAAATAATAGTTCAGGTCATAAAGTCTCTTACTGTGTCTTTTTCTCTTTTCATGATTCTTTGCTCATATATCCAGGAATTTGTTGAGGTTGCTTCTTTGATATTCTGATTTGAGGGAGTAGTGAGAGTTAGCATGCATGAATTGTGGTAATGAGAAGATAATGTTTGATTATCCCAACTGACTAGAAGGAAAATATATGAAGTATTAGTTATTGAGTGATCATTAGTCTTCCCTGGCTTGTGCTCAGTATTATTGTAGATCAGAGTAGTTAATTCAGAACTTGTTTTCCTACATTAATGCTCATTTACTGTTGAAAGGGCGGCATCCCTCTAAATGTAAAACAGCACATGTAATTATGTCATCTTTATCATTGTAATCCAGTATACGAAGGTTAGTTGAATGATACTTTAAATATTGTGTGTGTAATGGATCCAACCGTTTAAGGCAACTAGACAGTTATGCAAAGAAAGCAGCAACAGTATGAGTAGCAGTATCATGTACATGGAAAGAAGATGAAGAACAACCTAAAGGGCTTGTTCTAAACTAGTAATTTTGTGTATAGTACATCAGTGCCGTAGCATAACCTGTGAAACTTATTGCAATGCATATTTGTTATTCTAATGGCATGTGGAATGAAGTATTCATCTAGTGTTTAAAAAGATTGTAAGATAAAGAAGTGAAGAGATTAAGATTTGGCAAACATTAGAGCAATGGGAAATTTAATGTTTTGCATGGCATTAATGTATTAGGTGATAACAAATACGATAAGATAGGCAGAAAAAATGGTATAGGTCTCTTTTGATTTTGATAAATGATATTTAAAAGTTTATTAGAATTACTGTTATTTTTATTCACAGAGTTAATTCCTTAAGACATGGCGATGCTATTTCCCGTGGGGCAGGGTGGCAGCAGGAGTGGATGGGGGCGAGCAAGTGTTTCCTGGCGCTACCTCGCTGACGCGGGAAACAGCGATTCAGTATAATAATAATAATAATAATAATAATAATAATA
>JAYMFT010249929.1:0-10920 GCA_038088735.1 Panulirus argus
CAGAGATAATATATATATATATATATATATATATATATATATATATATATATATATATATATATACAGTGCTCACCAATGAAGCAGGCGCGAGCGGGCCTGCAGCAATTATATTTACACAAATTACTTTACCCTCCATAAACAGTGTTGTTGTCCGCCAGTGAAGTTGGCGCCCTCTAGCGAGCAATGGCAACTACGTGACGTGCCGGCATACCACACGAGTCCGCCTCAGTAGGGGTTTAACTGTTGTTGGAGGTGGGAATGTTTTGTTGTGCCCCGAGCTTACTCCCTGGATATTTTCGTTGCTTTTTTCCTCCCTTTTCGTATCTCTACCACCTAATATGGTTGGAAACACTTACAAGTCACAAAATAGCTTCTATAGTTGGATTAAACAAGGAAAATAAGCCACGTTAGGAAATTTCTATTATTACCGGTGTGAGCTTGAGATCAGTACAGCGATGGGTGAAGAAATCTGATGACAGCAGCGAAACGCTACACCGACTTGTGTGTGACACTCTGTGAAGGCCACGTTCTCATATTGTTCTTACACGTCAATTGGATGCAGATCCATACTTGAGTGTAAAATAATGAAATGAAAAACCCCCGACTGGTCAGCGATGTGTCTGTAAGGAAACTGCAGCGCCGCTTACACGAGCAACTTAAGTACAGGAGCTGCAGACTGCGTCCCAAATCGCTTGTAAACCGTAGGCACCAGAAGAAAGGAGTCAACTTTTGCAAGAAATATGTAGCTTGGGATACACAGACACACACACACACACACACACACACACACACACACACAAACACACATACACGCACACATACACACACAAACACTCATATACTCACTCACATTCACGTGCAGAAGTAAACACACAAACACACCCACACATACATCCCATACAAGTAATATATACCGATATATCTACATTGAAAAAACACATGTATACAAGCACAGATAGAATGATAATCATATAAGGAAGTAGACGAAGAACAGACAGCTGTGTGTGTGTGTGTTACGGGGAGAAAATTTTACATTCGCGTTGCCCCGTCTTTCAACCTTGCATATAAGTAACATGTCATTATTCCTGTGTGTGTATACACACACACTCCAGCTTAAGTCAAGAACCCGTTCATCGGTCAGCCCTGAGGGGTGGATGAATACCCAGCTTGGGTGTGGGCTAACTGCTGCGTCCACGATGAGAACCCATGTGGGCCCGAATCTGGAGAGTCCGCAAGGACTCATGGTCAGCAACGCTAAAGTGTCGACACGTCACCGTGCTAAAGAAGAACAACGTGGCGCCCCAGCCCCCCTGGGCCTCGCCAACCTTCGCCCTGAATCCCCTTCCCCTACGGAGTCCCCTTCCCCTCTGACCGCTGCAAAGCTTGTTCTGATTTCCGCCTGTGAGGCGCCTCACTCCTGTGGCCTTACATCCAAGGGAAAAAATAAAACCGTCATTTGTTACTCTGACCGTAAAAGAGAAAGAAAAATCATCCAGACTTAACCTAAAATGTCCTTTTTGAAACCTTCCCTGGAACTCACTAAGAAACTGGAGATGATATAAGAAGAAAATAACGCAAGCCAGAAGATATTTCTCAACGGAGGTGTCCCATATATTTCCCTGCATCCGAGAGGAGCGGACCTGTGTGTGTACCTGAGGGGGGAGGTAAAAGTGTTGACCGAGCCTGGCAGGTGACATATTAGCTGGCCCAAGAGCTCGCTGGCCCGGAACGTGAAGCCTCAGAGAGCCGGCCTGGAAAGTCAAGACTAACGAACTGATGAGTTTGTTTAGCTCCATCAAAGACCTTGCCGGCCCATCGTAGGCTATTTAATTTTCTAGTCTAGATCCTCTTCAAACTTACGGCTGGGGAGGCAATCTTCGGCCGTGCCTGCGTCAGTCGGGGCGCCCCTCATTACTGATTCCGTTTGTGGCCGAAGTCCAGAAGTAGACGGCAGGGAGTAATCACAGAGCTAGTCACCCTCTTCCTGCTCCTGTTGTCTGCTGTATGCGCGCCATCGTCCGTCCCCTGCACGCCCAAAACGCTTGGTATACCCTTACCGTCTGACGCATAATCAGTCATCTGTTACAGCAAACTCAGCCACGACCTGTACACTCCATCAAATGTATGATTCCAGTCTTGTACACTTCCTCGTTTGTTGTACATTCTGCTATCTACTACAGTTCAATAATCGCTGTACATAACACCTTCTGATGGAAAATTTACAACTTTTTGTACAAAATCTAGTCTGCTGTGAAGTCCATCAAATACTGTACATAGTTGCACATCACTTGACGTACATTCCCCTCTGTTGGTGTTCAACCTGCCATCTATCACAGAGTGCGCTCTCCCATGTCCAACTCATTGCTCGATATATAGCCCAACGCCTGTTGTGCAGTCAACAACCTGCTGTACATTCATCTACCTGATGTACACTCTACAAATTGCTGCACAACTTTTCACCGTCAAGTGTACTCTTCAGCCTTCACCAGTGCAACCCTGTACCTGAAGTTCATCTATCTTCTAAATCATTTTTTGAACCCGTCTAACATCTGCATCCTGTCATTCCATCCCTGTGAATGTACGTGGAAACAACATTCGTTGCCAAGTTTCCCACGACACGCAGCTGCAAATGGGTGTTAGTGGCGCTGCAAATAGTAGGTCGTTCCTGAAGTCACCTGAACGTTCTTCAAGGCTCACATCAAACAGTTCATTCTACGAACGTCTGGCACTTTCTTGAAACCAACTTTCTACTGTATCATTTACGACCGCTTCCTGAACAACCCATCATCTGTTATGCAACTAACCATCTATTGTACAATCCTCCAATTTCACTCTGCAACCCACCATCGGACGTGGATACCATTCTACCATGCAACCTACTATTGGCTATGAAATCAACCATTTTCTGTACAGTCCACCAACTACCACGCAACCCACCACACCAGCCTTATAACCCAACATCTCTTCAATTTACCTCCTAAAGGCACTAACGCCTCTATACACTTGGCAGTTCACACATCCCTGTAGACAGGCCGCTGGGGTACTATCAAAGGTCAGCCAACGTCACCAGAAGACAAGAACCTGCCAGTTAACCTCCTCAGTGGACAGATGGTCGCCTTACTGTCTTCAGGCTAGACAGGAAACGGACAGGTCACACCACATGCAGTGGCAGCAAATGGTAACGTGGGAAGGAGTTCAGATGAGTGGCCGCTACGCCTAGAGGTCTGCGGCAGAGAGCTCCTCCCTCAGGCGTGACGTCTGCGATAACAGCCTGCGTGTAGAGTCTTGATACTGGGAAGGACATTACGCAAGGGGCAAAGAGAAGACTCGACTGGTATGGATGAGCAGATGGACTCTCGTGCTCTCACATGATACGATGTGGGGGACCAGCATGGGATAGCTGTACACAAAAGACCAAAGCATCGTCTGGGAATCAGAGGACATGATCTTACATGAGCAGTTGCTGCAACACGATAGGGAGGCATCTTATGAGAAGCATCTCTTAACGTAATGATGAAAAGTCGTTATGCGAAAAAGTGGTTCAGAGACATAGGTGTAGAAGCGCTTTTGAAGCATATCGGAGAGGCTGATGAAAAGAGGTAAAGGGTTTAATAAAAGGTGAATCTAAGTCAACCGTCGAACTTTTATCGTCTCAAGAACACACAGACTCGGTCCTGAAGTGAGAAGTCTAACATTTGCAGACGAAGCCATTAAGGACCGGAGCTGTGGATATTTGGATGACTCTGCTTAGCGTATGTGTGTACGTATGGGATACAGATGTGTCGGTCGAGTGGTTTGGTCGGAGAGTCTCGATGTCTCACTCACCTTACTAGCCGCCTGTGGAACACGAATTCAATCAGTTTTGGAGGTATGATTTGTTACTATACACCCGAGTGAGGGCTAATGTGTTGTCTCTTGTTTTCTGATGATGATATTATTACATAATCTGATACACAAACACTGATGAGAAGAACGTTACTGAAATACACACACACACACACACACACAATATATATATCTTTTTTTCATATTCGCCATTTCCCGCGTTAGCGAGGTAGCGTTAAGAAAAGAGGACTGAGCCTTAGAGGGAAAATCCTTACTTGGCTCCCTTCTCTGTTCCTTCTTTTGGGAAAGTAAGACAGGAGGGGAGGATTTCCAGCCCTCCGCTCCCTCCCCTTTAAATCGCCTTTTACAACACGCAGAGAATACGTGGAAGGTATTCTTTTTCTCCTATCCCCAGAGATATTTATAACATATATATGTGTGTATGTGTGTGTGTGTGTGTGTGATGCTCGATTCCACTTGCGAGTAAAGAGTCACCTCCGGCGAGGCTGTACGAAAAGGCAGGACAGTCTGGTCGAGGAACTTCAAGGGAACAAAAGTGAACGTTCGAGTTACAGAGGTACAAGTGTGTCTGGCGTACTTGGCGAGATGTCTGTGAGAGTTGTAAGTGAGAGGGTGGGGGCAGGCGCAGAGCATCTGACTGGGGGAGGAGCAGCGTGACTTCAAGGGTGGCAGAGGGTGTTTGGACCAGGTGTTTGCTTTAAGGAATCTTTTTATGAAAGGCTTGAAGAATGAGACTGACTTATATGAATCATTTGCGGATCTGGAGAAAGTGCACGACAGGGCTGACACGGACGCCGGGACGGGAGGGCGAATGGTTTCCGGCGAAGGTTGGTCTGCGTCAAGGAAGCGTGATGTCACCGTGGCTGTTTAGTCTGTCCTTAGAGAGAGTGATGAGGGAGGTAAATGAGAGGGCCATGGAACGAAGGGGTTGGGCTGAAGTATGCTGGGGTTAGGGAAAGGGATATGCCACGGAAGTGAGTTATCTGCTGTTTGTAGATGACACGGCTCTGACGGCAGACCCCAGAGAGTAACTGCAGAAGTTGTTGCCGGAGTGTGGGAGTGTGTGTGTGAAAGCAGAAGAATGAGAACAAATGCTAATAAAATGATAGGTAATCAGACGCAACAGTGAGGAGGTGAAAGAGGATGATTCGAGGGTAAGCTTAAATGGAGGATGTGGATTGCTTCAGGACCATGGGAGCTGAAGTCACAAAATGTATGAGAAGGTTAAGGTTCTGGATGCTTCCAGGAGCGTGTGAAGGAACTTATTATCTGCAATGGGTAATCTGAAGATACTGTGGTCCCGACAATGTCGCAAGAATGAATCCTTGGCCTTAAGCGTAAACGAAAGGAAGCGGATGACTATGCTGAAAATGAAATGCGCCGAGACAACATGCGATCGTGTAAGATGCGAGTGCAAGAGCCAGTCAGAGCGAGCGGGCTGACCAAAGTGTGCTGAAACGGTTCGGACATTTGGAGAGGGAACTACAGGGATGGAGTAAAGGAGGCCTTGGGTTACCTGGAGCCTGAACATTCAGAAGGGAGAGAAGCGTGCACTCAGCAGAGTAGACTGGATGATCCATTGAATTAGTCTGTGAGGCTTGACTGAAGATAGTAAGCTCTGGTCTGCATACATTACAGATGATAAGACTGGATGCGTAAATTTAAGGTCACTGGTCGTTTGTTCCTAGTGCTATCTCGCCAAGGCAGGAAAGACAATTACGTACAATATATATATAACATAATACCCTTCAACACCAAGGCTTTGGACCTATTGGAGGGTATTATGCGTTCTATGAAGTGTGCGTTCATATGAATTATATTCGTATATATATATATATATATATATATATATATATATATATATATATATTCATTTATTTACTTATTTATTTGTTTATATTATCCCTGGGGATAGGGGAGAAAGAATACTTCCAACGTATTCCCTGCGTGTCGTAAAAGGCGACTAAAAGGGGAGGGAGCGGGGGTGGCTGGAAATCCTCCCTTCCTATTTTTACTTTTCCAAAAGAAGGGACAGAGAAGGGGGCCAAGTGAGGATTTTCCCTCTAAGGCTCAGTCCTCTGCTCTTAACGCTACCTCACTAACGCGGGGAATGGCGAATATGTATGAAAAAAAAACTGTGTCTGTTTATAACAGATGATAAATATTATGGCGACCTACGGGAAATTTTCACTCAAAATGCAAACAGTTGAACTGAAAATGAAATAACTGAAAACGTAGTCTTATTATGAATCAGAAAATGTGCACATCATGCCTTGACCTGGGGTTTTCTGACGCTGAAGCCATGTACATATAAGTTTTGGGTATGACGGTGACCTCCGACAGGACCCTTAAGGGTCAAAAGTCGCCTATTGCGCCCACGGATCGTGCTGTCGTAATGGAGGGTCGTGCCATCATGTCCCAGGGGTTAACGTCCTTGTAGGCAGCGTAATCCACCCTCCCTACACAACCCTCGGGTTTACCGTAGAACAGTAAACTGGCAATGGTTTACCCGTGAGTCAGCCAAGTGAGAGGGGGAATAATAAAATTTATGACTGTAAACATCTGACCTCATCACCTCTTGGGCTGGAGCCAACACAGGACGCACTGCTCAGGTTACACTGCACCTGTCAGGATACACTGATGACATATCGCGAACTCAAATCTCTCACTTGATTTGATTTGTGCCGGTAACCCTTGCAAATTTATTCTGCACTCAATGCTCATCATGTGAGCGGTAGCGTAAAAGGATTACAGAGCTTACAAAGGGTCTTAGTCAGACCCCAGTGGCTTGGCTTTCATTGTAACTGCTTACGGCTGTTGTGCACCACAGTATTTTTTTAACTTTCACCAAAAAAATTTACAATTTCACATAAAAGGCATGCGAAACGTGAGGACGGATTAAAAGCGGAGTGATGTGTCTTTTAGACTGCTTGTAGCTTACTTTCTACCTGTGCATCACTACAAGCACAACCAGTAGGTGTTATGTGCCTATGGTAAAAATGCACGGGTGGAACATTTATGTTTAAAGGAATATGAAAAATAATTCGAGCAGTGTGTGTTGTCCGGTGGTATCCGGCAACTTCTCGCGACGTCATTAAATTGTGTAGGAGAATAATAGTCACGTCACCGATACGAATCATTGGTAATTATGCAAGAAATACTCTATAAACCAAAACGGCAGTGAGCAGTATCTAAATGGACGAAGTTACTTCTACCACGAAACAACAGCTATAACACGCCAAGAAATAACATTCAAGAAATAACATGAGAAGTTTATACACGTAAATACACACACACACACACACACAACCTTTCCGTGTTAGTGTGGGCGAAGTGTACCTACGTATGTAGGGAAGGCAAGTACTGAGCGTCCGATGGGTACAATACAACGACATAGGAGGGAGACAGGTGTGGGCTCCATTGGGCCCAGAGGGTCCTCGTCCCGTCGGAAAATAGAGTAACAGTCTTGCTAACATTGGTATGACACAGAACTAGGTAACATCGGGTGCATATACACAGCTTACCAGAAAACAAACAAATATAGTTTGATAATATACAAATTGATACTGACGTTAATGACAACACAAGGTAGGGCTGAAATACATCAAGCGGAATACAAATATACATAAAGCACTTGCACTAGTACATTAATACGCAGGAGGTCCAGGGCTTGTGAAATGTTATACGGTTCCTAGGATACAGAGCGACATAAAGGGCTTGATGAGACCAGTTACATGATGGACGGTATAGCTCAGGGCGGATCGAGCGTCGAGTACAGCGAGAGGACACCTTTCAGAGTACTAGTAATTACAAGGCTCTTGATACCTGTCCTAAGGCCTGCAATCACTCGAGTATCAGTAATCACAAAGCTCTTGATACCCCAGGTCCTGCCGCCTGTAATCACTGGTATTCAAACACTCAACAATATACAGTTCGTGGGTGTCTATCAGGTACAGAGTACAGCCGACGCTTGGACTGCTCGATGTCACAGTTTTGTGTGTCTTATCTATAACCCAGACGCGCTCTGGCGGTGACAAGGTTACACAGCCCGATACTGTGTCTCACTGGCGGTCGAAGTCCTCGTGGGCTCTTGTGATGAGGACGGTGCCATCTATGGCTATACAGTGGTAATAATAACATAATAGAAATAATTATAATAATAATAATAATAATAATAATAATAATAATAATAATAATAACAATAATAATGCTAATGATAATATTGGAAAGTTTCCCTGCCACACCACCTACTGGAGGGAAAGTTTCTCCGGCATACCAAGAAGAGAAGGAAAAGTTTCTCTGCCATACCAACTACTGGAGGAAAACTTTCCCTTCGAAACCAACTACAGGAAGGAAAGTTTCCCTTGCATGCCAACCAGTGGGGGAAACATTTCTCTACCAAACCAACAAATTAAGAAATTTCCCTTCCATACTACCTATTGCATGGAGAATTTCTCTGTCATGCCAAAAAGTGGAGGAAAGTTTCCCCGTCATGCCAAACAGCGAAGGGAAAACTTGAGAAAAAATCCACTGGAAGTGGGAGGGTTGGCAAGAGTGTCAGGGATAACCCGAGCAGCTCGAACTTCAGCAACACAAGCTAGTCCAGTAAAAACTTCACTCGTGGAGACGGGTGTAGGGAAAACTTCAGCAGTACAGACCAACGCAGGACAGAGCCTCTGGTGATGCAGGAAGGGGAATGGACCCTGATCACGCGGTCAGGTTTTCTGATACAGTTCATCATCTCAGCCCTCTGGGAACTCCAGACGCTGAAGGTACGATCTGCTGAGGAAGACAGATGTTGAGGGTTCAGCTTGCCGGGGGTGGCAGAATGTGGGACGCGGGTGTCCTTAACCAGCTAACACCTGTTGTAGTCAGTTCCTGGCGGCGAGTGGACGGAGTCTTCAGCGGCCCCGTAGAACAAAAGATCAGTGAGGAACATCTTCTACGCCCACTACGGAGGTCCTGCTGAGGGGGGCAGTACCGCCTCTCCCGAGAATGACGTTTCCCTCTCCCGCCGCTCTGCTACTGCTACCACTGCTGCTCCTGCTACTGCTGCCTTAACCAATATTGCTACAACTAGAACGACTCGA
Organism: Panulirus argus; assembly: GCA_038088735.1. NCBI lineage: Eukaryota > Metazoa > Arthropoda > Malacostraca > Decapoda > Palinuridae > Panulirus > Panulirus argus. The sequence goes on from JAYMFT010249929.1 coordinate 8,939, forward strand.
GACGGGATGTGTAAATCACTTTCGGCCGCAATTATCACCTGATGGAAGTCTTGTTTATAGTCATCCAGCTGACCAACATCAAATTTATGGCCGTATAAAAATAAGTTCCTGCAAGATCAGAGATAAACAGTCATTATCTGGAGGAACTCCAGCCCGGCCGCCTGAGGCAGTAGTAACGCGTGTGGTTCCCGGGAAGCAGGAAGCAACATCTTCCTGAGCCAGTGACCATATCCTGCTCACACACACACATATAAAAACATCCACACATACATACACAAATACACATACACACACACACATACACACACACTCACAGGACGTAGACAGTGAACAGTTCCTCGGGAGGTGCGCGGACAGAAGAACCAGGAGACATAACATGAAATCAACTAAAAATCTCGTTAAAACAAAATAATAAAAGTACCTTTATAGTACAGAAGTGGTGGCTTAATGGAATGAAATGAATGAAGACATGATTACTGTAAACGGCATATAGAATCTTTTAAGTTGCGTGATGGGAATGTTCACGAGATGGGGCCCCATGAGTGTATAACCGATGGGGCCCCATGAGTGTATAACCTCACACCGTAAAGCAAAAAGAGGCTAATTACGCACAACCTCTCAGTGGATGCAAGAAAGAAAATCCTGTGGCGGGACCTTGGCTTGGGCCTGGGTTGCCTGTTGTGCTGGTGTAATTAGCACGATTGGTGGCTCATGTTCCATACAACAACCTGAAGTATGTACATAGTGGTATGGATATGCCAGACGTAGCGAGTTCTGTTCCAGACAACAAACTGATATACAAAAGCTGCTTCTGCCTCGATGTTTTAGCACCTACTCAGCTGAAACTGCTTCATAAACTAACCTCATTACTGCTTCGGATGTTACAATATTAAAGTAACTGAAACTATGATCTTTTTTCACCTTTAGTTAATCAGTTTTTTTTTTTCTGTACAATTCTGATCTATGACTTTCCTGGTATCATCGTAAAGTAAATGCAACGGATATCATAACAATGAGATAATATTTACAGTGATTGCATCACATTAAAAAAGAAAATCTTCGTATCTGCTGGAGATTCGAACGAGTCAACCCTGCATTCCAGCAGGACCATAACCGCCTTCTCTGGCAACTGTCTCAAGTACATATCATTATGTTCTAAGACGCACTGTGTGCCTTGTTTCCCCCACTCGCAAAGAAACTAAATTGGGCAACTTGAAGTGGGACGGTCATGACACCTTTCATCGTGAGGCCCCGACCGCAGGTGAACCAGGTGGCTAGGAATTAATGCGTAATGTAAATCTACAGACATCATCAATGCGTGTGATGACACATATGAAGCCTAACGCACAGAAACCACCGTCTACCTGACACATGCCAACAGATCTGCATTAGAAACTTGAGCAAGATAATACGGTATTACCCCTTGAGAACGGCAGTCGTCTGTCCCTTGTGTATGTTGGGGCTGGCCTTTAAGCTGACCTTTTAAGGCTCAAGTCAAAGGCCAAGCCGTTACACCTCAGGGTTGTACCGTTGTGGTTAGGGATCGTAACGTTGCGTTCAAGGACTGTAGCGTCTTACTTGAAGGGTTTGAGACAGACACCAAATTCACAGAGGTGGAGTCAACTATGTTACGAGAGCTGGTGGTTCGGCACACTTCCCACCAGCGGCCTACCCCGCCCTAGATACGCAGGCCAGGTACACACAGGTACCCCTCCTGCCTCAGTCTAACGTCTCCTTCAGCACCAGTCTCTCCTGAGGGGTCACACGCAGCTCCCCTATACGTCCGCTTCCAACGCCTCTCCATCCTGTCTTGGCATCCATTAGCATGATCTTAGTCCTGGGACAAACGCATTTTTTTTTTTCTGTTGTTGTTGTTGAAGGCTCCAGTCACGGACAAAAGTCCATGTCAAGGCCGGGCCCTAATTGAAATATAGAGAGAATTGAGAAAGGGGGAAAAACAGACAGGGAAAGTATTTACAAAT
>JAYMFT010249940.1:0-10920 GCA_038088735.1 Panulirus argus
GTGGTCTAGCTAGTGGTAGGGGCACACAAGCAGCCAGCTCTCGGGAGCAAAAGCCAAAGTAATACCTATAGAAAAGGCGTATGAGTCGGCCGGGCTGCATGCATACTATCTTCCCATGATGGCATCTAGACAGAAAAGAATCTTCCGATCAGTAAAGAAAGCGTAATGAACCAAACAATCATCTTAAAGTATGATTAGCTGGCATGTTGGTATATATTGATATTTTTACGAAAAGATGATCAAAGAGCCTTACAGTTTTTTGGGTGGTTGGCAGAAAAACTTTCAACTGCGACATTGCTTCGAGAAATTAGATATAGACAGTGAAAAGCCATCAGCCAATCCCAGAACCTTCACTTCATGTACGCCTTCACCTGTTGTCACGCCATTTAATAACTGGTCATCAGTATAGCCCAGCTGTCAAAATTCAGCACAACGAAAAAAGCGACTACGTTTCCTGTCAATGTCATTTATTTCGGGGTCGGCTGTGGATGGATGGCTCTGGTTTCGGTGCATTATACATAACAGCTGAGAGTGGTTGTTTGCATATAAGGCCGTTGGTCCTGTATACCTAACCCTACCTCGGGAGAGAGAATTAGGTACAAAAAGTGTTTGTTTGTGCTTGTTTATTGTGCTATCCTGTTAAGGCTGTATCACCTTCATGACAACCAAAGACCTTGTGTGTATGATCTTGATTGTTTTGTCTGTTTTGGCTAGATAGTGTCGAATTGAGTGAATACCACCTGCAATTCCTGATTTTCCGCATTATAGGTGTGTGTTCTTCAGTAAATGCAGTATTACATTGCTCTGATATTGTATTATTATTTTATTTTTTTTAACTAATTGCGCGTGTATTATTTTATTTAATTTTTCGCAGTTATATGTTGAAATTCGCCATATTAATAGGAACCATAAAGTAGTCAAAGCTATGAATGCACGTTCTTGTTGACACCAAGTTTCATTTTCTTCGCATTAATTTCACTCTCTTGTGTTCTTGTATTATCACGTTAAATGGTATGTCAAACATTGTATTGCTCACCATTACATAACCACAGTTACAAATCATGTTAATTAAGTTAATTTAAATTTTCAGTAGGTGCGTTTCAGTCAACCACAAGTATACTTTTATTCTGAATAGGTCAGGTGCTAGAAACTTTCTAATAAATCAGGACACTGGGCTTATTGTGATGCCAGGAAAGGGCCAAAATCCTTTAAGCCAAAAGCTAAGTGTTTTCCTGTTTAGTAATCAGAAGGGATACGAAACTCCTGATTTTAAAATACATGGTGCATAGAGGAAGATGATAGATTTAAAGTTCTTGGACCTGTGACTGTATTTTTCTCTGGTATTACTTGCTAGTCTAAGGTTCTCTTTTGCCATGATTCAGGTTGAACCCCATCTTAGGAAAACAGTAATTTCTTAATGATAATAAATACTACTTAGTCTGAGGTTCTCTTTTGCCATGATTCAAGTTGAACCCCCCCCCCCAGCCTAGGTCAACATCTAGAAGTGTTATTGATTTTTAATGTATAGAGTGAATGACCTGTATGTTTCATGAAGTGATTGTGTAAATTCCAACATTTATGTTTTTGGTGTGTTTACCTAATCATCACACCGATTGTCCATCACAAAAACAATCAGATTAACCTAAATAGAGTATAGGCCATTGATGCTGGTCTGTTAGTTATACATATGTTAAAGGCGTGGGATTGACTATAGCACGCTGGTTTGTGCGATGATTCCCTGCATACAGGAATTTAAACTCCACACTTCCCCTAATAAAGAAATTTACGCATTTGCGGTTGACTCAACTTTTTTTTTACGAGATAAACATATAAAATCATGTAGGAACTTATCAGAAACATTTTAGCTGTCGTAGGTAAAAATCCCACTTCCAGTTTGTCCTTAAAATCTTAAAAGAAAATTTCGTTTTTCAATACCTCTTTATCATTATGAAAAAAGGATACAAAATTATATGGCTCCCGTTGTTTTGTTTTATCCCTCTAGGGATGATTCTACCCATGCTGCGTTTTTCCGTAATGGGAACCACTGTCAAGACATTTTAGTGAACCTTTCTTCCTCTATGCTTAGACATTTGAAGCCTTAATGATCATAGAAATGTGCTTTGACTTTGCTAAAAACTGTTGTTGTTGTAGGGCACAACAGACTTGCATGCCGCAGTTTTTAGCGGCACCAGGGCATTTTTAGTTATCGCTGTAGGTATTTGATATCGTTTATATCTGTCTGTAAGTATGTATTTATATCTTTTCCTTTGTGTACGTTTTGAAATATTTCACATAGCGTAAGTGTCAGTATGAGCCATGGATGAGGCGGACCAGTTTTACGTTGGTTTTTAAGACATTTTCTCAGCTTGTGCTGAGGGCAGAACCACTGGCCCTCCCAGCCGTGAGTGCCGCCCAGTGTTTTCAGGTGGTTTTAAAGATGGCTGAAGTTGGCTGGAGTCGGCCACCTGAGGACGGAGTCAGGCGGGCGGAAGTTTCTTAATTTAAGTCTTATTGTTTTGTTATATATCATTTTCATTTTCTCTATTTTTTTTTTAACTATGACTTTTGGAACAATTATTTATCTAGTATTTGTTAATGAAACTTAAATATTTGTTAGTTTTTGTGTATGGTAACTAATTCATTCAAGGATAGATTTACTCCTTGGAAAGTGCCGGAATGGTTATTTTCATTTTGTTTTGAACATCTATGTAGTTAGTATGGAAAATAGAATTTACGAATGAAAATTTAAGAATATTTGAGCCATTATTTTCGAAAGTAGCTCAGAATCCTCACAGTCACGTATTTATTATTATTATTATTATTATTATTATTATTATTATTATTATTATTATTATTGTTATTATTATTATTATTATGTAAGATCTTTTATTGACAGTCTTCACTGCTTTCCTTGGGCCATATTTGCAGCGTGTATGGTCTTATGAAGGGCCATATATGCATGTAGTGTGAGTGCATGGTCTTATTAAGGGCCAGTTATGCTGTGAAAGTGTTTATGGTTTTATCAAGGGCTCTGTATGCCGCGAGTGAATATGGTCTAATCAAAGGCCATATATGCAGTGAGTGAATATAGTCTAATCACAGGCCATATATGCGGTGAAAGAGTGCATGGTTTTCTAATTAATCTGAGCGTCTGAAGAAAGTGTTCAAGTTATTTTTCGGTTGTTGGTTATAACTTGATGAAAGCTTTTACAATACAGACAAGTCGAATAGATAGGCCTAAAGCCCAATTTATCAAGTAACCAGCTAACGAGAAGAGGCGGGCGGAAGGTGTCGAGAACTGTGTTATAGATCTTTAAAGTTGGGGGGCGAGGGGTGTTGGTGGTGGAGGACGGGAAGAGGGGTATAGCTTGGAACTCCTTCCTCTCCTCCCTCCCCTTCTGTTGTACGCTCTTCCTACCACTCACATCACCTCTCACTGTACGCACTATACTTGCCTCCACCGACCCTTATAAATCATTTGTACCGTTCATCCATACTATCAGTGAAGTGCCTTGTCTATATGTACGCTTAGAAAAGTATTTATTGAATTAGAAATTAATTTCCCCATGCAGCAGACTTGTACGTGGAAGGAAAGAAAAAGTTTCTTGCTTTTTCTTATGATTTATCAGATCTTAAATTTTTTGGAAGAAGTTTTGTGTCGGTACGCGATTGATCAGGTCACGTGATGATGTAAACAGAAACCCTGTTATTTGCCCCTTCCTTGGTTGAGGCGGAGACGAGGTTGGTCGTCGCGTGCAACTGCATAAGTTGAGACCAGGTTTTCATGTAACTAATGAGTCGTACAGTTGTTCTGTCAAAATGTGTCCTGGCCGTAGCTCTGCTTTTTTCATTTTTACCTATATTGCATATTCATCAAATTGTTATTTGTAAGGATGATGGTCATTCTTTTTTAATGGGAAATGTATTAAATGTTGAATTGCAGTGATCTGAAAATTAAATTATATATATATATATATATATATATATATATATATATATATATATATATATATAATTCAAAGACCATGCACTCTGCCTTAATGGACCTGCGGTGATGACCCGCATAGTTTAATTTATAAGGCATAGAAAGAAACACTGGCATGTTACTAGATAAGAGTAACGAGAAAGAGTACTTGCTATCAGGTACTTTATCGTGTCAACGGGGTAAAAGAAATAGTTTGTAAGGCAAGGGTAGCGATATGCGCTTTGTAATATCTGCTGTAGGAATAATAAACATAGATTTTTGTGTAACTTGAAGACGGGAGCTTCCGTGGCGTAGTCTGACTATCACTGACGCGGGGGCCCTCCCAGTTTCGGATCCTGGGCGTGGTAGTCGGCCCTCAGTTTAACCCAGTTGTTCATCCTTTCCTTGGGGCAGGTCGGTAAATGGGTACATTGCTTTTGTGTGTGTATGTGTGTGTACACATAAGAGTAAAGACATGGTATATATATATTTACAAGGTTAACAGACGGGGGCAACGCGAGTGTAAGATTCTCACCCCGCAGCCCACAAATAGTAATCTCAAGAACGACGGGTTGCTAGTTTAAGGCACTGATGACTTCTGGCAAAGTCCACTCAGCCAGTCAGGTGACCACATTCATCGACTTTCGGCCTGTCAGACGTCCGCATTCATGGGCATTCAGCCAATCAGGTGCCAGCATTCATCGGGCGTTGGCTGATGTCTATTACGTATCGACAAGGCGGGGGGGACCAGTTTAATGAGCGGTGTGTGTGTGTGTGTGTGTGCCAGACAGTTTCGTAAACAGTTTGTATATGGTCGCCCGACCGCAGACGTGGGGCGGGGATGACATGGGAGTCGATATGAAGCTTTTGGTTTGGCTTTTATGGTTCTTGTGTGAAAAGCTTTTTCTTTTTGTTGTTGATTTTGGTATTGGATTTATTCGTATGTTCTTCATGAACTCTCACGGTGCCTTCTGAACTTTGTTAGCGCCAGTTTTTTTGACTCATAGGATGATTGACCTGGTGCCGTGATTGTAGTGAATGTGTGAAAGGGGTGTCGTGGTCACGGTGGATGAGTGGTAAGGTGTCGCGTTTACATTGGATGATTGATCTGGGTTGTCGTGGCTGTAGTGGGTGAGTGATCGCGTGACACGTGGCTGCATGTCGTGTACGGTTGCTGCAGCTGCTGCTGCTGCTGTGTGTGTGTGTGTGAGAGAGAGAGAGCAGAGAGAGAGAGAGAGAGAGAGAGAGAGAGAGAGAGAGAGAGAGAGAGATTATATATGGTATTCGTGTTCCACCCCTGAACGCCTGGCTTTACACCACAGTCTGGACGTTCCATATCTCATGAGCCTCCGGAGGGGCATCAGATATCTCCCGTGGTTGGGCGTGGTCACGTCGTGCTCTCCTCCTCCTCCTCCTCCTCCTCCCCCCTCGTCATGTTTGTGAACCTCCTCACAATGTCTTGCTCCTGACCAATGTTTTTTTTTCTTCTTTTTTTTTTTTCATTTGCGATTCTATGATTTGCCAGCAGACAGTTTGTCTCCACTCTTCTCCTGGCGACAGACTCGGGTTTAAAGGTTACTAAGTTAATTTCCTCTCTGCGGAAGGAGTCTGTCTGTCTGTCTCCTTATTCCTAGGCCTAAGATCCTGACAGCTTCTTTACCGTCCGCGGCACGATGTTAGAACTCTTTCTCGCCGTCCTGGGAGTACCCACACACACACACTGTCCGGACACCCATCCTTTCTCTCGTAAGTCTCAAGCGGACCTCACTCTCTCATAAACGTCTAAACGAATTACACCAACTCTTCTTCTCCCAGGAGCCGCGTTATCGCCTCATTTATTCTCTCCCTTGTAGGTATCAGTGTTACTGCGATGTGTCAGGATGAGATTGCCTGAATGTATCAGGATGTGGTGTGCACGTGTCAGAGTGAGAGTATCACGGGTGACAAAATACGACAGATATTGCACCGAGATTTTCCAGAAGGCCTTTTAAGATTTTGCACCTCAGACAGATCATGGCTTAATTTAAGGTCTCTTTAATTTTTGGTTGGTAGAGCGAAACAGGACGCCGATTTGCTCTCTGCCGGTTTGAGAGAGAACTAAATTCATTCATGCCTTATCCTGATGATTTTTATCATTATTTTTTTTTTTCGTAGTTTTTGTTCTACCGATTTATATGAATATTATTTTTTATTTTTGTCAGAAATGTTCAGCAGTCGTGATTCGCAGTCATGCATTTAAAGTTCTCCATTACCCGTGGTAGAGATTGCTAATAATGATAAGTTGTTAGTGGATTAGATCTTCATCTACCGATGTGCGTGGAGGAGGATAGTGTCTGATATGTACTAGCCAGTGTTGTCACGAGTTAGGAGGGAGTGATTCAGTAGTCGTCCCGTCAGTCGAAAAAAAAGAATACCCTCACCCTGCAAATGCAAGATGTTGCCGTGATGGAAATGAAAAATTCCGAAACAAGAACTGATTCCCAACCAGACCGGCACCGCTGAAGGCGGCTTTCCCCAAAATCCTCCGCGTCTCGTATCCAGAAGAGCGGGTAACGCCGGCTGCTTGAGGCCACCGGGATGTGCAAGCAAGCAGGTCCAGTAGTAGCTCATTTGCCATCGCGTGTCCGCGACCAGAATTGTGCCAGCATTTTCCTCCTGCCAGTTGTCTCTAGCTAGACCCCAGGGGTCACCACTGCAATGGGTTTCAGGCACGCCAAAGCAAATTACTCCTCTCTATTGGACTCGGACCTCATTTCAGAGGAGGGAGTTTCAAATTGAAATGTGCAACAACTCGACCTTATCACACACACACACACACTAGAGATTGATGAGATGACAGCTGATAACAGCTGGCGGCAGCTGGAAGTTGCAGTTGAGTTTACTTCTCCGAACCAAATAAATATGTTCGTAAGATCTTATGCTTTTTGATATCATTTTTATTGAGCCCTCCCTCCCTCTCTCTCTCTCTCTCTCTCTCTCTCTCTCTCTCTCTCTCTCTCTCTCTCTCTCTTTTAATCTTCCCTCGAGCTGTGTTTCTCTCTCTTTTATAATCTTCCTGCTACGTTTGCAGCTAAAGGCAGCCAGTCCAAGTCCATGATGCAACCCGTTCATTATAGATTTCACAGAAACCCCCCCCCCCCTTTATGAACCTGACGTATACATTAACCGGGGAAGTCCATTTTCTTAACGTTATGTTCACGAAAGGATGATTGTTTTGGCACAGTGCAGTAGTGTCCAGGATTGTATGTCTCCTCCTCGGCTGTCGTTCCCTCTCGTTTTTACGAACCACGTATGGTAATGATACTCAGGCGTTACATAGTCATTTCATCCAGTTGGCGCGTCATGCCCGGTATTCTCAGTTTCCGTGTAACTGTATTTAGAAGTTGGTATCCAGTCACCGTCCCTCTAATTCTGTTGCCAAGTGTGACGCACTGATGTAGGGAATTTTCCGGTGTACGTTCTTAAAAAAAAAAGAAAAGAAAAGAAAAACGCGCGTGTCTCCCTATGGCTCTATCTCCGAGAGATTCTTTAAAATCCTCTCGACGCCTGGTTTCGTTATGAAGGGAGAGTCGGCCATTATTTGAACTTCCACCGTCTCTCTGGGGTTGAGTGCCTCGACTGCTTCCCGCAACCGTCCTTGATTCTTCCTTCATTGTTGATGGTTAAAAGTAACCTTTTTTTTTTTTTTGGAGGGGGGGCTGGATAGATAGATAGATAGATTAGATAGATAGATAGATAGATAGATAGATAGATAGATTAGATAGATAGATAGATTAGATAGATAGATAGATAGATTAGATAGATAGATAGAGATAGATAGATAGATAGAGGAGGGGATATTAAAATTCTTAGGAGGATTATATATTGTCAACGCCTTTATTATTTTTTTCTCCCCATACTATTTTCCCTATTTTGCATTGCTTGAATAAGAAGTCTGTCATTATTTCCTCATGCTTGACATTTATGCCTTACTAAGAGGACCAATCTCCCCCCTCTCCCCCCCGTCTCTTTAAGTCTTTTTCTTTCCCTCTTAGCTACCACATTCTCTCTCTCTCTCTCTCTCTCTCTCTCTATGTGTGTGTGTGTGTGTGTGTGTGCAGCGTTTATCATTCCCCGACTTCTCCGAGGTGGTGGCGGGGTCTGTTCTGGTCCGCCGATGTCTCTTCATTTCTAGCCTTCCGACTGTGTTGTTTTACATCCCCGTCACTCTTCACTTTGTTCCGTCACCTCTTTATGAATTTCCTCCGCGTTGGCGACTCTCTCAGCCAGCTTGAAGTTCATACCTTCTGGTTATAGATGTCCCGGTTGTCCGCCTTATGGCTCGACTGTATCCATCACTTTTCACGATCTCAAAAACTGTATTTGACACGTCTGTAACCTTTGGTAGTCACTCGGATCAGTGTTTCCTCTTTCTCGTATCTCTTCCCCTTTGGCCTGTAGTGTGTTGGTCCTCCCGTCCAGAAATCATCGACTGCTTACGTCTGTCTGTCTCTCTGTCTCCTGCTTTACCGACGTCCTTAGTTTTGGTGCAAGCCCACTTGTCGTTGTTCGTCAGGGACCTGCAGTATTGATTCCTCAGCCATTATGTCGTTTTTTTTTTCTTCATTCCTAAGATATCTCCCTATTCGTCAACTTGCTATGATTTATTAATAGTTGGCATTATTTTCTTTTTTTCCTTTAACCTACCATCTGATATGTGCTTCTTCCCTGACTGGTTTGCCTCAAACATTGATTATCTACCTTTAACATAGCTCCATATTGTGACACACCTTTTTCTAGCTCCCTATAAGTAATGTGCTATGCCCCCTCTCTGTAATTGTCATGAGATCTCTGTTCCTCCAGACCACTCAGTACCGTCTATTTATTTTTGCGTGGCCTTCAGAGTTTTTCCCTGGTTGAGAAAGTTCTCCTGTTTCTTTTTTTATTCATTTTCAGTTGCCTGTAGTCTGTGCTGTGGGCAGTTCGTTTTATAGGTCTATCTCGTGGGCATCCAGAGAAGACCCATTGACTTTTTTTTTTTCCAAAAGATGATGATTATGACGATAATGATGATAATGATAGCAAGAGCAATAATGACAAATGATAATGGTGATTATAATGGTAATTAAATTTATTCATTACTTGTAGCCAATGATTAACTTTATTCATTACCTGTAGCTAACCGCTGAATATACACAGAAGGAAGTGGGGTGGGGAGTGGAGCCAACACTAAGGACTTTGCAGTTGTGGTGCAGAACTCTAGCTTCAGGACGAGGGAGGGCGAGGGGGTGTTGGGGGATGACAGTGGCGAGGATAGTGCAGCACACTGCCCCCCCTTCCCCCCCCCCTCCCCCATAACTTCTGGACGCGAGGTCTAGGGGGTGGTGGCTAGAGAGGGTGGCGAGGAGCAGTGTGTTTATAGCGCCTCTCAGTAGGTGGTGTTAAGAGGGGACTATCTAGGATGATCTTGCACGCCCTCCGCCTCCTCCTCCGGAGTCTATCCAACCAACGCCTCAGTGCGTGGTGTGGATAGGTAGGGAAGACCAGGCGTGAGGGGGGGGGGACAGGTGACCTGGGGGAGGGGGGATGGAAGGTCGTACAGATGGATGATGCTGAAGTTCAGGTGCTGAGAGTCCCAAGTCCTTGATCGTTGGTATTTGGGTAAACTAACCGTTTCGAGACTTCAGACCCCAGAGTTGTAAGCACAGACTGACTACACTGACCCCTTGGGGGGCACGTGTTCTGGTGGCACTGACCCCTTGGGGGCACGTGTTCTGATGACAGTGACTACGCTGACCCCCTTAGGGGCACGTGCTCTGGAGGCACTGTCCACGGCCTGCTGATACCTCAGTCACTGTCCTCGGCACTGGTGCTTCACGGAGGTAACTCCCGCTACTGCTTTCACTGGTGTACTTCAAAGAAGAAATGTATATATAATTTCATGAATAGCAGCGTGTTTGCCTGGAGAGCGGCTCCTGGTGCTTTCTGGGTCTGGCCACAGGGGTAAGGACAACATGCAGAGCTTAGGCCGCTAAAGAGGGCGCCAGGCACGTCCTGCCCTCCGCCGTAAAGGCTTAGGACAAAGTCCGCCCGTTTTTGTCCGTCCTTGTTTGTCTTTGCGTCCGTCAGGAGAGTCCGATGTGTCATAATCCAGTCGAGCTTATTCTACGGATGCACGGAGTCTTTTTTATTTATTTATTTATTTATTTTTTTTTTGATTGCCTTGGTTAAGGTTCATACAAGTTTGGTAGGAAAAAAAAAGTCGAATATTGAGTTAAGCTAAGCTTCAGTAACCCCTCCTCTTCCATCCTCAAGCAAGCTCTCTCTAAGCTAAGCTTCAGTAACCCCTCCTCCTCCATCCTCAAGCAAGCTCTCTCTAAGCTAAGCTTCAGTAACCCCTCCTCCTCCATCCTCAAGGCAAGTTCTCAGTCAGACCAGGAAGGAAGCTCGGATTACACCACAGAGCATCTTAAGAAAATATAATCTTAAGTTTAGAAATATTCCTAATTTTTTTTTCTGGGGGATTGTCTTTGGGTGACCTTCATCTCCTCTCCCACCTCCTCCCCCACGGCCTATGGGTTTGTTTCATCGCAGTCAGTGTATTTAAGAGTTTTCGAAATCTATTTTTTTTTTCGTATACTTTAGATACTTTATTTATATACAGATGTTTTATTATTGGATTTTGCAAAATATGCCAGAACTCTGTTACACGTGCAGCGATTACCTAACTTAGCCAGCCGTTCACCAGAAAGTGATTATGGCTGTTTGGAAGACACTTTTCTTAACTGTAAAAAATTCATTGATATGATTTTCGTCCATGTTTACGTTATTTCGCTGCGTCCACTAAAAGAGAGTGGTGAGAGTGAGTGAGCTTGGAAAAGAGACTTGTTGGGGGAAATGCCAAAAGAAGGAACAGAGAAGGGGGCCAAGTGAGGATTTTTTCCTCTAAGGCTCAGTCCTCTGTTCTTAACGCTACC
>JAYMFT010249951.1:1481-24593 GCA_038088735.1 Panulirus argus
CCCCCTCCCGCATCTCTCTCACCCACCACCTTTGCACATCTCTCCCCCACCAACGCTAGCACGCTCCCTACCCACCGACCCAATTAAACTTCTCCCAAACCTATCCCAAAACACACCCCTTCGCCCGCCTCCCTCGTATAGCTTCTCTCTCCTTCCAGATTTCAGCAGCCCCCACCCCCCCAAGCATGTACCGCTGCAACAGATCTTTAATCGTAATTTCCAATCTTTACTTTCATGTAAAATTTCCATGGTAGTATACCCTCCTCTATGTACTACTTGGTGTGCCCCTTCTTAGTCTTGACTTGCCGGTTGTTTTTGGAGTGTGTCGTGGGTAGGGAGGTGCCCTCTGCTCTACTATCCTGGCTATGGCCGATCAGACGGGGAAGTCTGTATGGTGTTACTGTCCTGCAGCAGATGCAACTGGTTATGGACCATGGCGTCTCCATGGCGTCTCTCTTGTTATGTGTCCTTCCCATGTGTCCGCCCCTTCCCACCAACAACCCTAGAGCACCGTGACCCCTACCACCTACCCCAGTTCACCCCTAACCCCCCCCCCTACTTACCAACCCTCCCAGTACACCCCTGCCACTCTCTCTCTCTCTCTCATGTCCCAATCCCCCCCTCCCCCCTCCACCTCACCCTTCCCCAGAATCCCCGCCACAGTAACTTGATCCCTGTGGCTCGTGACCAGAACGATCAGATTACCGTGCTGCGGTCCGGTCCCCCTCCGTCATTAATGAATTATTATTTACATGGTACTGGACGGAACGTGGGGCCGTAAGACTGCATCGGTGAGCGTTGTTCGGCGTAAACTGGAATCAACTCTTTATTTCCCAGTTTCGTTTTCACTCAGTGTTGTGGAGGAAAGGAGGGTTGATGCAGTTTGAAGAGCGACGAAAGTACCTTACATGTAATCAGTAATGTAAATATTAACGTAACATGTTTATTCCCATTATGAAAGCTCGATGTTGAGTACATTTAGGGTAGAAGGATATTAACGTCGCTAAAGAATCAATCTCGTTCCTCTTTGTCTAATAAGTCTGGTGATCATACGACCCATGTCCTTCTCCCGCAGTTGTGGCTAAACAGACAAAGTCATACCATTAGAGCCACGGGTGAATTGTGTGGGAGGGTCTCCCCCCCCACCTCCCCTTAGGTAGAAAACGGCGAGGGTGGCAGCTGCCGCCCCTGTCATGTCGGAGACGCCGTGAAATTCAGGTTCCCTCTGACATTTGACGCTCGTAAAGAATCAAGGGGTATAAAATGCTCGACGTCTCATGCGGTGTAGTGTTTCCTACACCAGCTATCGTGTGGGGTTGTGTAGCCTACATGTTCCTGCCAACTCAGGGAGGTGTGTTTCTGTGTATGTATGCGTCTGTATGTACATTGTTAAGGGTGACGAATGATTGGAACGAAAAGCGAATCATGAGTCTCGAACCTGTATTGACGTTGATTTCATGAGCTAATCCCCAGTACATGATTTACAGATCTTTTGTTGGTACTGACGTAAGGACGAAGCCGCAAAATATTTTGGCTGACTAGAGATCAGGACCTGATTGTATGTTGCCTTTTGTTCGCCGCGTCACAAGTCAGCAGACGAAACCATTGTAGGAACGTAGGTCTTGTGCAAGTGAATTTTGTAAAGTCAGGTAATCAGTGGGCGCAGTTGTTCTTGCCATTTCAATCGGCGTATGTTTGTTTGTTGTGTGTGTGTGTGTTTGTGTGTGAGTTCTTGCATTTTTCATGCGTTCGCAAGTGCGTGAAAGCATTTCTGTGCCTGTTTGTAGTAAGCGTGTTAGTGTGTATGTTTATGTCTTTGGGCTTGTGTGTGTGTGTGTGCATATATCTGCTTGTGGTAATGTGCTGGCGAGAGGTTTTGTGTGTACAGATGAGTATAGGTAGTCAGGCTGTCGGGATTATGAAAGGAGAAAAACTTGTTTGTTTGTCGAGGGCTTAGTAAGGTGAGTGGGAGCCATCATTACCATGGATGAGCCACGCTTACCATCCCAGCCCTCTCACCGCCACCAGCACCCTAACCCTCTCACTACAACTGCCACCCCAGCCCTCTCACCACCAGCATCACCACCACCACCACTACAACCCCAGCCTTCTCATCATCACCATCTCCACCACCGCTACCCCAGGCCTTTCACCACCAACTCCACCACCCTAGTCCTCTCACCATCACTACCACCCTAGCCCTAATACTACTGCCAATACCCTAGTCCCCTCACCACCACTACCACAATCTCAGTTCCTGACCACCACCACCACCACCCCAACAACCATAGCCCTCTGAACACCACCAACCAACAACCGGCCTTCTCACCAACACCACCACCCAGGCGTCTCACCACCTACTCCAGCTCTCTTACCAATACTCCAGCCCTCGCATTACCACCCCAGCCCTCTCACCAGCTACCCCAGCTTTCTCGCTACCATCCAAGCCCTCTCACCAGCACCTCAGCCGTTTCGCCAACACCGCCCTAGCCCTCAACACCACCACCCCAGCTTTCAGTGCTAACATTCTAACCCTCTCGCCAACACCTCAACCTTATCACCACCACCCCAGCCCTCAGTGCCACCATTCCATTCCTCTCTCATCACTCCAACACTTTAATCCACACCTAGACCCTACATCCCAGCCGTCTCACCACTATTTTCCAGCCCTCCCAACACCACCCAGCCCTCAACACCCTCTCATGATCATCCCAGACTTTTCACCACCATCCCAACCCTCTCAACATCACTCCCCAACCCTTAACAACACCACAGAAGCCTTCTCAACACCAGTACCCAGTTCCCTTTACCCAGCCCTATCAGCACCACTTCCCAGCCCTCTAAGTACCACAACATAACCCTCTCAAACACCTCCATCCTAACCCTTTCACCACCACTACACAGCCCCCTCAACATCGCACCCCAGCCCTCTCACCACCATCACCCAGCCACCTAAATACCACCACCCAGCCCTCTCATTACCACCATGCTAGCTCTCTCAACACCAACTGCCCAGCCTCTAAGAGCCTCGAGTAATCGTCAGTGAAATGATTAACACGTAGCTCCCCACCGATTAGAGTTGGGGTCGCGGACGGGATGAATCCGATGGTTGTAATCAGTTATTTTTTTTTTCCGAAGATCAATATTCTTGGGAGATTGGCCGCCGAACATCAACATTGCCCTGCCCTCTGCGTCCAGAAGAGTTAAGGTGCGCTTGTGATCTGATTTATAAGGCCCTTGTAACTATGATGTTCTGTAATCCCGGTGTGTAGGGTCCGAACCCCATGCTCCGTGGTGTGTAAGGTCCGAATCCCATGAATGCTGATGCTCATTCAAGGGCAGAATGTTAAAATGAATGGCTTAGATTGAACTCGATTAACATATGAGACAAAACGCAGAGAAAACGAATGTGGGAATAAACACAGATCAACCAAACGCTGTTTGTTGAAGCCAGGATGGTAGTCACTGGTTCCCCACTTGCAGTGTAGCTGAAGCCAGTAGAGTGGGCACCAGTCCATCACCTGTCGACGTCCTGAAATCAGGAGAGCGAGCACTAGTCCGCCGCCCGTTGACTTCCTGAAGTCAGGAGATTTTTTGACACCAGTCCGCATCTTGTTGACAACCGGAAGTCATGAGAATGGGCAACACTCCGCTTCCTGTTGACGTCCTAAAGCCAGGAAAGTGGGCACCAGTCTACCACCTCCGAGCCTGGTGAAGCCAGAAGAGCGTAATCACTAGTCCACCACGTACCAACTTGCTGACCTCAGGAAAGGTTGTGATCTCGTGTTACGACACAAGGTATTTTCTCGACAATTGACACCTACTTAGGACATAAGAGCCTCATGTGTACAAGCCTGTTCATATGATAGCATTTCTTATTATAGCATGATCGGGAGCGTTTGATATTAGGTTTATTAAGCAACAGAGTACCTATGAATCTTTAATTATTTTAGTTATATGTCTGACCGCAGATTACTAACGGAAATTATCACAATGTCATTTGTTCATACACTAGTATAACCAAGAGAAGAAGAAGGGGACAATTTACATTTACGTGACCTCAGTTTTCTTTTTATCTTATTTTAATATAGCCTCAGGACTCCATTAATTGAAGGGGCTCCTGCAGTTTCAAGACTGCTCTACTACCAGTAGCAGGTAAATGATGGACACCTTTGGTGAGAAGTTCCCCGAAGAGACTGTGTTCCTTTTCGTCAACAGACGATGATACAGCCTCACCGAAGGTGTCTTGTCTCTCGCGATTTGACCTCAAGCAGGTGGAGTCTGGTAACACCTCTCAGTGCTATGATTTATTTTCTAGTTTGGACTGTATAGAAGAACTGTCGGAGCGTTCCAGACCAAATGTGAAGGCTGATAGCCGTTCAAGACCATAGGTGAAGACAAGAACGTTTCAGACCATTTACCAAGATTATTAGGGTGTTTCAGGCCAAGTGTCAGGCCTATCGACGTTCCAGACCACGCAGGAGAACTTGTGGGTCTTTAGCGTAATGTTGAGAAGAGTTCTTCTCATTACACTATGTCGATATGTAACTCGAACGCCCCTCCTGAAGAAACTTGTTAGAAGATACTTGTATGATTTTGCTCAGTACTTTGAAACTTTTAATTGGAGAGAGAACCAACAGAAATTAGGAACAAGGAAGATAATGAAACCGAGACTGAAAATCCAAATTCTTGAAGCGAAGTTGTTCAGTGTCTAAGAGACCAGCGGGCGAGGACGATATAACCATTAATCTCATATCATTGCCCAACGCCAGAAAGTTCCTCGGAACACCTGAAGTCTCGACGCCCCGATACACCCTGGTCGAAGCTGTACTAGTCAATCCGTCTCTTCCTCTCGAAACAGTGGAACAGAGGATCGGGACATCTTCAATCAGGTTTGTCCCTAGAGTTTCGTCAGCGAGCGCACATGTGCCAAGTCAGTTCAGTTCAGTTTCAATACTTTATTCCTTGCCTGTCTTGGGTGGGTAGGAGTGTTAGATATTGGAGTGCTACGAGACGTTGTGAAGAGCAAGTCGGTCCATGAGTTTGGTGACGTCCCTGAAATTTGACACCTCTCCTTGATGGAAAGCTGCATTTCACACGAGCGCCCCCGAGACCATATTCAGTACCTGAGAGTGTAAACAAGGACTCACCAAGCCATGACAGCCGACAAACCTCTCACATGGAATTTAAGTCAGTGTCAAGATAAGAGCATACCATTGGCGATAATGTCTAGATAAACGTAACTTTTATTGATGGAAAGCTTGTGATACGAGCGATAAAAAGAATAATCAGGCGGTTAGGTTCTCATGTGTCGTAGGTGACGCGTGTCGTAGCAAACTACGTATGTGTCGTAGCAAGTCATTCGTCGCCGTAGGCTGTGGCAGACGGGATCCTTAAGAGGACCTTAAACATAGCACTTAAGGGATAAGTCCTCTACGGATCGATCCATTCATATCTCGCCTGCGTTGTGTGGTACAGACGTAGAGATCGTCTGTCCTTCGTCCGTCCGACTCGTCGGGAGTAACAATATAACCTACAACTATAACCTTGACTACAGTTTGAAAACACGAGACCAGATAGTCATTAAACTTTATAAAGTTGTTTCCCAGCATCTAGAGACCCGACTGACATAGGAACCATAACTCATGGTTGGATTTATGCCACAAATTAAAAGGTAACTATTATCGTTAACTTTTACAGTCAGCCTTGAACCCAGCATAGACCGTGTTGGCGGTCAGGTCAAAAAATGTCCATCTTCACTATACCCTCACCTTCACTACACCCTCATCTTCACTAAATTCCATCTTTAATTCACCTTCATGTTCACTAAAACTCAGTTTCTTACGTTATCTTTATTACACCATCTTCATTCCTACTTTATCCTTTACATACCTTCACTACGTTCTACATTCACAATACCCCTACCTTATCTTCACAATAGCAGGGAAAAGATCAAAATCCTCGGAAGGAGAAATACTTAGACAAGATTGTACTTCCATGATAAAACTTCACAAAAGGTGACGCTTCGCTTACGGCCACGACTAGCAGGCGTCGTCCGGTAACACCTGTGGAATGGTTTGACCATTAATATACCTTATAACTTGAGGGAAAGTCAATCACTGGCCATGTAACATTATGCATTTGTTTCTTAGTAAATACAGAACTGAATGGCAAAAAACCTAAAACTCTTTTATTTCTATGTTACGAGTAAAAAAAAAAATAAATAAAACGACCTGGAACATAATCTGGATCTTAAGTTGAAGAAAAATTCCACTCTGGCCATGAAACTTTACACAGTTGTCTCCCAGCATCTGAATAATGGCATAAGACTCAGAGCTCAAGTAAAAAGTTTTAACTTGAAACTTGACCTGGTCCTCCATGTATCTTCATACAGATCTTATTTTATGTTTTCCGAACAACAATGCCACCCATTTCCCTCCCAGTAACAGTGTTGCGCTGCAGGCGACACGAGTGATCCATGGAACACCGTTCTAGATATATCACACGCCTTATTGTGTCGACTCACTGTGTAATGTTGATAGAGCGTATCACCGCTGATAATGACTTGATAATGTAGGTCACCGTTTCTTTATGTTGGTGATGTGGTGGTAAAGAGAGAGACGAGAGGAAGAAAAAGAGAAAAAAAGCAAATTTTATTACTAACAAGTTACTTATGACGAGATTTTGCCAAAAGGTTGGGCAAGCGCGTAGCTCTCACCGCAGGAAAATATAGAGTTGCGATTAACGAGTCGTGTGAGTTACGAATTGTCAAGCGTTTTTAACGACATGGAGAGATTGCATGATTTTGGCCTGAAAGCCAGAAACCCACGACATAGTGTAGGTCAGGCAGAAAAGACAGCTCTCTGGGCCGAAGGAGTGCAAATTGACAGCCACTGAACTGCTGGCTCAGTGACGGATGTGCAGTGAGCCCAGCATTTGAATGACTGTCAAGCTGTTGAAGTAGAAGCAACAGGTACTTGTATTCCCACCAGCTAGTCTTGCTTTCACGTACACGCATCCGGCAAGTGGCCACAGTGGGTCTATGGATGGACTTACTGTTACCTAGTAGGAGGGGACGCTAGCACTATGATTTCTCGCAGAGTTTAGTTCCTTCGCCAGGGTGAAGTAATTCGACGATGCGGTGTAGACTTGCCTCAAGTAGCGTAACTGTGTATATTGTTCTGTTTTCCGATGATTTAGCAAATCTGTGCAAGAGCTGTGTTATAACAAACGTGGGAAGTGTAGTGTTTAAGTTTGCATAATGAGAAAGGTTCATCGTGACGTAAATGGATTACAGGTACATGGTTTTTGGATCACAATTTATCTCCTGTGCCTGTCATCACCATTAGAGAGTGGCTTTCATTACCTGGGGAAAGTTATTTCGTAATATCTAATTCTGCAGCGTCGCTGACATTTAACTTCGAATGTCTGGAGACCGTGACACAGGTGAGAGATGGGCCAGGTGGGAGGCAAGGTCACCCGGCAACCCAGAATAAAGACTCCGCCTCACTTATGACGTAAGCAATTACTGATATGTTCGCGTGGGCTTCCAGCAAATAATTATCAACTTCAGTAAGCTTATGGCGGTTTAAGACCTTAAGTGCTACTTATAGAACTTAAGTGAAGAGTGACTTTGTGATGGTTTTGTTACGTGTTCCCCACTCGATACTGCTGCCGAAGAATTGTCATATTGCGTTACGCCATCCATCATTATTTTGCCGGTGTCTAGTTAAGTATCGACTTGTTTACCATTGACGAGTGAACTTCAGTCTCCAGCTTCAGATTTTACTTCCTCCAGCCATGAACGAATTACTGGGCAGCAGCCAGTCTCCTCCTTAACTTTGGACGGATTAACCGTCTCTCAGTCTCCGTCCGCCTCTCACGTGGCTGTCCCCTAGATTACGGTTCGTGAGATGTCCGTCCTATTATCCCAAGCTCCGACTGCCAGCTGGCTTTCTAGAGCCCCCGGCGACCGGTCGCAGTGACGCCTGCCTCCGCCCAACGTCCCTGCTCGAGCGTCTCCCCGAGGTAAGGGGCTCGTTTCCTCCCCCACAGCAGTGGGGGAGATAAACCAAGCAACCCACAATCGTAGAGTCCTCCCCGGGCACTGCTTGGAAGATGATGGAGGAGGGCGTCGGGTCGGGTCGGCAGACGGGCTCCGGGGAGGTGAAAGTCGAACACGTTCGTCTCGTGATTGGCAGCGAGCGTTGCCAGGTGGAGCAGGTATGTGTCCAGTTCTCTCGCTCCTGTTGTGTGGCTCCACCACCACCACCACCATCCAACGCGCTGTGGTGCTCTCCGCTACCACCTGGGAAAGCTGGCCACGCTACGGTAACTCATCCTTCTACTGGTAATTGGTGCACGGACTTTCACATAAACTTTCATCATCCTTATCCAATCAGCGTAAGATTCTGTTGAATGGCTCGCTGGTCAGCCGACGTAGATCTTTTTTCATTTTCTGAAGGATTTTGAGAGGCCAGGACGAGTCGACAGTACTGATGTCACACTTGGCCAGATTCGACCTCAAATATGTGTTTCTTTTTCCAAGGATGAATGAGGAATATCCTCATTTATATCTGGCACAAATGGTGAGGGTTTACTGAATGAACGTAATGAAAATGCCGCTAGAAACCAGTATCTATTTTTTTTATAGGATAATCATGGACCTCCTTAGGTAGGATCCGTGTAGAGTGACAGCTCGAGGTGTGACGTAACTAAACATGAATAACTTACATCATGGAACTAATAAGATTCTTATTCATGTTAGGGGGAAAAAAACATGGCCGTCTGGGTCTGGGTCCGAAGCCTTCAGGAACGTTCATGTGGCGACGGTCTCATCCCTGGTCGCGCCGCTTGGCAGCTGGGGCCCTCCAGCGCCACACCTGACCTCCTGACCCCCGCAACCTCCGCGAGGATCCAGCTCCCCGGGGCCACCCGGCCCCAGCCTTGCAGAGTCCTTGCTTTGCCATCTGTTCCCCAGGGTAGTTCTGTCTAGGTAGTTTCCTGCCTGTGATGGAGCGATCGTTATCACTATCATCACGCCACGCTATTGCCGGCCATATGGGACATAGCCTCTGTTTTCCTAAAGGGTTATTTCTCGTGTGAAGTAATATGTATATAATTTTCTTCATCACACGTTTATGTACTTTTGTCTTTACTGTACTTATGGTGGCGATGTTTCTAAGATCTCGATTGAAAATCTCTTATGAGATGGTACTGATAATGTCGGTGTATCTTTCTTTTTGTTACTTTACCCAATATGCCCCATTGCCTAACGGGCTTCCATTCATAGTCCTTGTTATTTAAAACTTTGTCCGCTTCCCGCCAACTCCTAACGGTATATCTTCACTATTACGCCTTGTCTTGCCCACTCTTTCCATCACTAGATATTATTTTCTTCCTTATCCCCCACGTTAGGGGACTACTTTCCTAATGTAATACAACCAACGTAAGGTAACTGCATCCTTGTTGTATCCCCGACACTAGAGGATTGTTTCATTATTGAACTCCCCACATTAGAGGACTGTTTCTCTATTGTAGCTCCCAAATTAGAGGATTACCTCCCCATTGTATCACCCACGGCATAAAAATGCTTGCCTACTGTACCCCCCGTTGTAGAGGATTGCTTGCACATCCTACGATAGAAGGGTACTTCACTATTGTATCCACCACCAAAGAGAACCCCTTCATTATTGTATTCCCATACTGTATTTTCTCCCTCCCCGCCTCCTTCCTTCCAACTGTAAGAGGCTCCCCATATCCACCATGATACTCCCCCCATTCCCTCCTCCTCTCCCCCGCCATAGGACTCCCTTCCCACACCCCACCATGAAACCTTTCAGCCCCAGCTATGAGAACCCCCCCTTCCCCACCCCATCCCCCACCACGTAACCGTACCCATCATGGAACCCCTCCCCCGTCAACCCGGTTCCCACCATGATACCCCTCGTCCCCTCTCCACCAACCTTCCCGCAACAAAGATCCAACCTGCCTCCCCTCGCCCTCTCCTCGCCCTCCCCTCGCCCTCCCCTTGCCCTCTCCTCACCCTCTCCTCGCCCTCCCCTCGCCCTACCTGTAAGCTGTAACCACACTTACCTACTCTCTATCCACCAGAGGGCAGTGCCGTAGCTGATGTCAGTGCTGGTGTTTAAAGCTGGTGGCATTGGCGGCTCTGGTGTCAGTGTCTGTGCTGGTGTCAGGGCTGGAGGCAGTGCCGTCGTCAGAAGCAGTGTTGGCGTCAGAAGCAGTGCCGGTGTCAGAAGCAGTCCAGTGTGCAGTGTCAGTGCTGGTGTGAGAGCTGGTGATTTGAGTCATTGTAGATGTCAGAGCTGGTGTCAGTGGCAGTGATGGTGTCAGTGGCAGTGCTGGTATCATACCAGATGACTGGTGGTGCCAGTGTCTGAAGCAGTGTTGGGTTCAGTGTCAGTGCAGGTGACATTGGCAGTGCTTTGAAGCAGTTCTGTGCGCAGTGTGACGGCTGATGGTTATGTCAGTGCCGATGTCAAAGCCGGTGGCAGTGGCAGTGCTGGTGGCACTGCTAACATCACTGTCACCACTGGTGTCAGTGGTGGCGTCAGTGTCAGTGTGGTTGCCGGGGCCTGGCGACTTGGCACGAAGGCGTGTCGTCGGGGGCGTTGTGGGGTAATGCAACTTGCAGCTGCCGCCGTTGTTGCTCTTTGTACCGCGCCAGTGGTGCCTCCCCTCCCAGCTGACTATCCTCCCTCCTCCCCCTTCTCCCATCTCTCCCTCCCCTCCCTCCCTTGTTACAGGCTCCCACTCCCTTCAGCCCTCGTGTCTTTTTCTCCCCAGCGCCTCACCTCCCTATATCTAGACGTCTCTCCCTTGTAACTTACCCGTTAATCTCCCCAGATGCCTTCGTTGCTTTAGCTCCCCATCCTTCGTCAGCCTTGGCTTCCACCTCCTCTCATCTCACCAAGACTTAGGACCTGTTACTTTTGTCTGTATATTCTTATCCAATGTACTTTATGTCTTCTCCATGATGTTTATAGCCGGTATGCTCTATAATCATGGCTGATCTGCGCCACATTCCTCATTACTCAGCAGTTTCAGCAGGTCTTACTGCTGAGCTTGTTCGGTAAACAAGAGACGACTTGCTTCATCTGAACACCTTGAGATTGTTTCTAAGTTCTGACCTTTATCTTGCTCTCATCTCCTGGTCTTCTGTGTGGTATGGTGTGGTATGGTGTGGTGTGGTGTGGAGGGCAACTGCCTGATTTTGACAGTCGTGTTGGTTGGTACGATCTCTCTCGACTACATCGGAGAGACTGTTTGTAGAAATGTTGTTACAAGGCACTGGGTACGACGATTATCACCACCACTCTCACCATCCCCATCGCCAACACTACCACTGTCACCAACAAACGTTGTCACCATCGTCGCCCCTTACCGTGCTGTTGAAATTATTACCAACACTTATCATCACCAACGACACCTCCAACACCATCCATCAACACTCCATCAGCATCATCACCACCACCTGCTTTACTGTCCTCGTCCCCATCTACACATAGATTAGTAATTTAGGATCCTGCTACAGTCCTGCAGCAGATGACCTCGTCATTCACCATCAGGTCTTTGGTTATTTGTCCCTCCCATGTACTACCTGCCCTCAACCCATCACCACCACCACCACCACCACCCTTTAGCACCTCCCCACCCTCCACCACCACTACCACCATCCTCACCATGGCAGCCTACCCTACCATGGCGTAAGCGCACCCACATTTCTCTGCTACTTACATTCCTCTATTCACAGTCACTCAACCATCTCTAAGTCCACATGGGTCTATTATACAAACAGGTTCCTCTGTATCCTTCCTCGTCCGGGCTCTGTGTGTACTTCATGACTGGAACACGAGTGTACCAGTCTTGAGTGTACATTCCAGTACACTTTTGCTGCTACCGAGGAAGTTTTTCCACCTGCCTTGTGTCGCTAGCGAAGCAATGTGAACCCGCCTCCCGTTCTGGCCAGTTTCGTCCCTGCGCTCCGGCTCCAACTGGCGTGACTTCTTTCAACCCTTTTGTGTCGTGTTTACCCGCTCCGGCGTCAGCCACGCCTGCCGCCGCTATCGTCCACATCAGCCGTTCATTCCCTCCTGCTCATCATCCTTCGCTCAACGCTCTCGTCGTCATGTCCCGCTGCATATATCTTGGGGGTCAGCACCACCCGTCACCAGGGGCAGCCAGCCACTGCTGGTCCGGCCGCGACCGGAGGTATCGTCCCTCACCGCACATACATCGATAGCATTGTTTCCAAACCTTATCAGATCTGTGACTGCGGTTGTGCGGGTGTGGGCGGCTTCTCGCCACGCTGTGGATCGCGTCACTAGTCTCCAGCAGCCGGGGTGTTAATACCCGGTTTAACACAAGGATTTTGCCCTTTGCATATTTCCATTCATCGATGGCGTTAAGTAAGCATTGTTCTCTCTCTCTCTCTCTGGTAAAAGCCACGCCCTGAATGTTTCTTTAGTTCTGCTTTCACACTAGAAAGCACTGACACGAATTTTTGGAACAGCGATAAGTAGTACACACGATACCAGAATTTACCGTCACAGTTGGAGAAGTGCTAACACAGATGGTTCAGTTGAAGATGAATAAAAGTCCAAGTCCTGATCGTTTCTCTCCACGAGTGACTAAAAACATCAAACACGAAACTGACGGACCTTTAATCCAGATTTTCAATGAATCGCTCCAGGATAGGATAGTCCCGCAAGACTGGAGATTGACAGACGTCACTCCGATATTCAAAAAGGGAAGCCGCGTATTGCCTGGTAAATTACCTTCCTATTGGGCTCACATGAATTATATGTAAACTTCTCCAAGAGTCGATCATTAGGAATAAAATCGTAGCCTATCTGGAACAACACAGCCTGATCAATAATACTCAGCGTGGTTTTAGAAGACGCAGATCATGCCTTACATACTTCCTTTGAAATTTATCATACATTATTCAATACCCACGACAAGACAAAAGCAATAGGTATAATATTCCTGGACTTACAGAAAGCATTCGACAAAGTCCCCCACTTTAGACTGATGCACAAAGTCCGGGCTATGAGGATTACTGGTTGCATAGGAAGTTGGATAGAAGCCTGTTTACGTGATAGGAGGCTGAGAATCGTAGTGAATGGGGGAATCATCACCGTGGTCACCCGTTACTAGAGGGTTCCCCAGGGATCCGTACTTGGACCTATGCTTTTCATAATTCATATTAACGATATTGACGTGGGGTTAAATAACCTAGTGTCTAAATTTGCAGATGACCCGAAGCTCGGCAGTGCCATATTAAATGAAGAAGATTAAGTGTCTAGATAAGATCGCTGAATGGTTTAGAAAATATTCGATTGTGAATTGATGGGCCACAAGATAAAGGACACCCCTAGTGTGAGGGATCTTGGGGTCACTGTCTCCAGCAACTTCAAATTCTCTCAGCATTGCAATGAAGTTGCAAAGAAAGCAAATAGGTTGTTAGGATTGATTAAACTGAAACGTTTCATACAAAAGCAGGGATGTGATATTGCCACTATACCTAAGTCTACATAGAACCATCCCACCTTGAATATGCAGTGCAGTTTTGGGCCCATCACTTAAGCAAGGATGTTCATGAACTGAAGCAGTGCAGTGATGAGCAACTGAATTGATTCCTTCCTTGCGTTGCGTACCATATAAGGACATATTGCGACAATTGTACTTGTTCTCCCTAAGCAAGAGGCGTCTCTGACGGAAGGATTCAACCACGAAGATATTGAAAAATTCTTAACAGTAGCGCCAGCACTGCCAGTGAGAGAAAATGGACTGAAACTTGCATGTCACCGAGTTAATATGGACTGTACAAAATATTTCTGTACCAACGACATTATTGATGCGTGGAATATACTCCCAGAAAATGCTGTTCCGAGCAACAGTTAATATCTTCAAAATTAGGCTTGATCATTACCTCTCACTCTCCGGTACTGAATACTTCATATATTCAGTAATCATAACAGTGATATATTATGCTACCTTCTCAACTACCGATATCTCCCTGGCCATGCTACGATAACATACCAACACTGACCTACCCATGTCACCTGCTTTGAAAGAGTAAGAAAGATTTAGTGTCTCATTCCTCAACATCAGGAATGATATAGTTTTTCCTTACTGTTGTCTTTATAATAAATAGTGAAGGGATGCATGTCGTTGGTGATGGGATGCATGACATTCATCTTCATTCTACCTTATGACTTTCCTATTAATATTTCCTTCAGCCTTATTAATTCTGCATTTTTTCTACCTTTTTTTCCTGCTGACGTGTGCCGGAGGCAATAGACGGTGGGGTGAGAGCCTTTGCTCTGATATTCTTTTCTTCTACTGCTTATAAGGGGGCTGCTTTCATTAAGTGTTAAGGCTAGACCGCCTCGCTTGGACTTAGGATCTGCGTATCTATACAATTTTTTTTTTCTCTCTCTCTCTCTCTCTCTCTCTCTCTCTCTCTCGGTGTCACCGATAAGCCTGCTCATTCTTCTGCCATAGGAAGTGCCTCCACACCGCACTAACCGCTCCCGTACACAAGAGCGTTGCTCCCACTTTCCATCCCTCACTGCTCTGAGTAACTCCTTTCAACGGGTCGACACGCCACCATCCAGGCACATCATCCAGTACCTCCGTCCCCAGCTGCCTGCATCCCTGACCCAGACATCATCACACATCACTACATCCCCTAGGGACCCTCTATCTCATCCCTGGGCGCCTTGCCGCACCTAACCCCACTATCCACGCGTCTAGCCCAGCGCCCTCTCTCGCCCTCTCCCTTCGCCGCCCCATTTAGCATCGATTTCCGGAACGTTTTTCTTTGCAAGATCGTGAGTAATTCCTCCACTTGAACGTCTCCAGCCTGTAATCCAGCGATTTACGAGAGACTAATTTGTATATATTTTAGAGACATAAGCATAATTTATGATTTTCCTCCGAGGTAAAAAAAGATACATAGGCCACTGCCACTAATGATCGTCGGAAAAATTACTTAGGCCACTGGGACTAATGATCGTCGGGGATGCTAGTCCTGAAGACATACTGTGGTCCAGACTCAGCAGGGGACTTCCTCGGTCACCACTTGACCCCCGGGGGGCAGGGACGGGGGCGTGTCCTCGTTCCTCAAGTCTCAACGATTGTTACCTGCCGGGGGCTCGACACCCAGGGTTCTGTGTCTTGACCACTAGACCAGCGTGGAGGTCCACCCGTCACCCTACGCAGTACCGTACTCACCATGCCAACGGTCGCGTACTCATCGTCCCCAGGAGTCATGTCCCCGTCAGACCTCGGGTCATGTACGCGCCACGCTCAGCGCATCTGACTCATCATACGCTGAATCACTTCCTCCTCACCTTTTCTTCCAGGTGCATACGGGGTCGTATCCACATGCTCGATCCAGGGTCACGTAATTACATCAAACCCAGGGTCGCGTACTTACCTTAGGAATTTTAAGGTGTTCTTGGACATTTTAGGTTATTCAGACTCTCATGGGAAAGATTTTAAGCATGTGGAACTTCCCCTCAGAAAAGCATCTAAAACTTCCCGGTACACCATCAGGGAAGCATTTACAACTTCCTGGTACTGGTACACCCTCAAGAAAGCTTTTAGTACACTCTAGGGTTACTAAGGCTGAACATATAAGAGGACATTCTATAACCACAAAAGGCTGAGCTTACAAGAGGAAATTCTAGGTGTGTTTGTTAAGGCTGAACATGCAAGAGGACTTTACGATTACTATGGCTAAACAACGGCAGGGGACGGATGTGGGGTCGAACATCCAACAGGGTCGTTGTGGGGCGACCGGCTGAGTACTTTCATCTGATCGACGCTTAAGTTGATGGATGTGTCCAGACTCACACTGTTGTATTCCATGCCCAGAACACTTAAGGTAGTGCGTTTATCCCCGAGAACACCCAGAGTATTGTATATGGTCCCCAGAACACCCCAGGTACCGTTTGAGGCCCTCAGAATGCCTAAGATACTCTATATGTTCCCCAGAATACCCAAGGTACTGTATCTGTCCCACAGAACATCCAGGGTACTGCATATGGCCCCCATGACACCCAAGGTACTGTATGTGGCCCCCAGGGCACCCCAAAGTACTGTATGTGGCCCTCAGAATACCCAAGGCACTGTATGAATAAATATATAAACAAATAACTGTTTATTGAATCCAGGCAACCAACTGCTAAAAAAACACGGTTGAGATATTATAGATATTACAGAACTTTGAGGTCTTGATAGTTACTAGTTAACTAAACATAAAACAGCCTAAGATCAATGTAGGCTGGATATTTCCACACTTTGGATAAGCACTTTGGTGAGGTATATATAGAGAGACAGAGTGACAAATATACAGGGATGTTTACAGAGTAAATAGTGTGGGTTATGCGTTATGCACTTGGTTGGATATTAAGTGATGAATAGTTACAGTAATACAGTAGTTCATATATATATATATGGCCCTCAGAACACTCAAAGTCCTGTATACGTCCCACGGAACTCCCAAGGAACCGTGTATGTCCCCCAGGACACATCAGGTACCGTATATGGCCCCCAGAACACGAGTTATTATATGCACCCCAGAACACCTGAGGTACTGTATATGGCCCTTGGATAACAAGGTATTGTATGTTTACCTAGAACACCCAAGATACTGTCAATGTCCCAGAGAACACTGAAGGTGTTGTATGTGTCCTCCAGAACACACCTAGAACAATCAAGTTAGTGCAGCATTGTCCAAAACAGATAGTACCGTGTAATCGTCAGACAGAACAGTCAAAGTAGCGGTTTTGTCACCCAGATCAGTCGAGGTGGTACATTTCCCTTGGTGAGTCAAGATTTTCTGTTCGTTGCTTAAAAACAATTGTGGCCGCGTGCGTACCATTCACGACTTTCGTGGTCACGATCTTGGAAGACGTGACTCGATACGATTAGGTAATTACTAACGAAAATTTGAAGGTTTGAAAATTACCTCTCGTCAAGAAACGCACATCGGTTGTTCTTGACTCCATGATAGGAGGAAGCACAGACAGATAGTCGGAAGGAGACAGACAGACAGGGTCAGACACACAAGGAAAGCATTACTATTCTGACATAAGAGTGCTATTGTGATGCTCGGAACTTTATTACATCCTCCGTGTCAGTAGGCTGTAGAAAGCAGTCGTCCAGGAAAGTAGTACCCTCCTGATTTACGAGTCTGTAAGTGGTGCCTGGGACTGACTTACGCCCTCGGTTTAAGGTTAAACAACAGCTGCTTCCTAGGGAAGTGCTACCCTCCTGACTTAGGAAAGTATTGAAGTGATACCCGTAACCATCTTTCACCTCTTGTGTCATTAGACTGTGGACAGCAGCTGCCCAAGGAAGTGCTACCCTCCTGACTTAAGAGTGCGGGAAAAGATGCCCGGAAC
The DNA here is from genome assembly GCA_038088735.1 of Panulirus argus. Taxonomy (NCBI): domain Eukaryota; kingdom Metazoa; phylum Arthropoda; class Malacostraca; order Decapoda; family Palinuridae; genus Panulirus; species Panulirus argus. The sequence continues at coordinate 18,923 of JAYMFT010249951.1, forward strand.
CATCTTACACCCTCCGTGTCTGTAGGTTGAAGACTGCAGTCGCCCAGGGAAATACTGCCCTCATGACTTACGAGTGTTGAAGTGATGCCGGGAATCATCTTACACCCATTGTATCAGGACTGCTGACGAAGAGTACTTGTTTTCATCAGAACTTAGCGACTGAACTTGTCATGAAATTGCCTACGTGAACTGTTCACATATCCTTCTGACATTTTCCTTCCTACCCTCACAAAATGTTTCGAAGACTTCCTTTTACTTGTTATAGATCACAAGATTTTCCTGACAGCTGCAACTTCTGTTTTCCCTTTAAAAGTTGATTTGTCCCCTTCTCAAAAATTCTTGGAAAGGTCATGTCATTTTCTTCTTTCACCATGAGGCCTTGCCTGGAGATGGGATCTTCTGGACTGAAGCAATATATATATATGTATATGTATATATATATATATATATATATATATATATATATAAACGTTTCATCAGCACTACTATTATTGCATGATCTGTGTATTGTAAATAAGAATAATCTTACAATCTTAATGAAAGGTGAACGAGAAATCTTACCACTAGAATTCCTGCGAAGGTCCTGACGGCAAGTAATGGTTGCTCTCGCGGTGTTATCTTCTCTCTAATAGGGTGTTCTTGAGGCTATCGTAAGTGAAGAATGCTCATATCTCAGAGTAGTCCAACCAGAAACATCTGATCGGGTTCTTATTACTGAGTTGCGTGTACAAGGCACTAACGTATGTTTAAACCCAATACTTAGCTAAACCACTTTAATTATATATATATATATATATATATATATATATATATATATATATATAGATATATGCAGATAGATAGATAGATAGATATTTGTTTGTGTGTGTCTGTGTGGCTAGTCATGTAACATATAACCCTAAGATCCCTTTTAAGGGACTCCTGCAGCTTAGAATCTGCGCTCCAACTGGGAGTAGGGTAAGATGGGCTCCACTGGGTCGGAAAAATCCTCCTTTCTCTCCGCTAACGATGTCACAGCCTCATCGAAGAAGACATCCCGTTCGCGGCGTTACTACCTGCAGACAAGATTTGAGAATACTTACATATATAGCTTTAGATTTTTTATTTTAAGGTGCTGCATTGAAGGATTTATTTTTTTTTAGACTTTCTGGATTTCCAGATAAAATAATAACACTGAACTGGACAGATTTACCACTTCCAAAAAGATGTTTGAACTGGACGGTTTTGCCAGTTCTAATAAGAACTTTGAGCTGGACAGATTTACCACTTCAAATGAGAACACTGAAGTGGACAGATATTGTTTCTCCTACGACTCACCACAGGCAACGTAACCTCCCCGAACAATACAACACACCACACGGAACACAACATCGTCACCATAGCTCGTGGTGGTTGAAATGCACTTACCCAGCTTGTCAAAGCTCTACACACGTGGTCGTTTCTTGTTCGCATGACCAGGTGTTCCGGCTGACTGTTCGTCGAGCAGGGGGATTTTCCCCAGCGTGGCCTGTCCATACTGGAGTGTGGGAGAATTGTCGTGCGCCAGCAGGTTATATGGTGACCTCAGCTGCGACTGGTGGAGGTCATGAGGCTGATGAAGGTCATGAGGATGGTGTAAAGTCATGTGGATGGTGGAGGTCATGAGGTCGCGAGAGGTCATGTGGCTGGTGGAAGTCAGGAAGCTACTGGTGGAGGTTCATGAGGCTAATCCTGTTTCACCATGTGATGTTGCTGGAGACCCCACTGGAAGCTGTGAGTCCCTCTCGTACGATCTGCTATGCACACCCCGACCCCGACCTCCATACATCTACCCTACCCCAACCCCAACCCTACTCGTGGCCCACTCCAACCTCAGTCCATTCTCCTGGCCCACTCCGACCCCAGCCCCTTATATCATCACCTGATTCCACTCCCACCACAGTCACCAACACTTCCCGAACACAGTGGTAAACCCCCAACACTCCACCCTTGAGTCGAGACTCTCCAATTGCATCCTGGCTTCACTTAAAGCTAGATCACCAGCCTTCCTCCCCCCCACCCCACCCATCCCTCCCTCCCTCATCACCAGCGGAGCCAGAGGGCGCGCCACGGCACCAAGGTTACCAACCCCCGAGGCAGACGCATCAACACAACACACTATACCGTTCAGAAGACACGAGAGGACACACTAGAAATGGGTTGACACACAGATATCCCTGTCTTTGATGATGATGATGATGATGGTGATGATGATGGTGTTGATGGTCATGATGACGGTGATGATAATGACAGGGGAGCAAGATGAGATGTAGCATGAGGTGGCCCCATATGTTTGCCTGTAAAGCAAGTCAAGGGAAATTTAGAATGTCCAAAGGTCATTAGATTCTAAAACGAATGCGAACGAGAAGGCTGTGAATGATCAACGGGAACGCGAGTATGCTGATTAGAAAACGGGAAGGAAGCAGCGAGCGAAACAATAGAAAGGAACAGTATAAGGATGTCTTACAGATAAGGAACGAGGAAACGGAAAGGAACGAACGCTGCATTTGAGAAGGCATTGTACCATGCAAAAAAGGGCAAGCACACTGGAGTGAAAGACCTCCTTCGGCAGGGGCACGAAGATGATACAGTTGTGCATGAAGAAAAAGAATCTTAGGAAAAAAAAAAAACGAAGCCCAATGTGAATGAAGCCAGTGGGTGTGGTTGAGGCTGGCTGGCTGGTGTATGTGTGTGTGTGTGTGTGTGGCGGTGGTGGTGGTGTCAGCCCAGAGACCCCGGGAGCAAAACATCATGCGCAGGAAGGTCACTTTTTTCACTCCTCTAATTCCTTCGCTAACTTCTAGACAACAATGCCCCTGCAGGGTCATTTGTTGCAGTAGTGGGGAGCCGCGTGAAGCTGGCTGACTGACTGTCTGGCAACGTTGCACGCCATCCCACTCGCAACATAGGGTGGATTAGATTGAAGTTAATGGGTTTAAGTGTGAGGCAGCGAAGACACGCTGGCGGATCGCCGCGTGTTGTTGGCCTGACTGAAACAAACGCCCGGCCACCAGACCGTGGCATGGGCGGTGTCTTGGTGGGCTGGGTGCTGTCATGGTGGGCTGGGTGGAGTCTTGGTGGGTTTGATGCTGTGCCTTGGTGGGCTGGGTGCTGTCATGGTGGGCTGGGTGCTGTCTTGGTGGGCTTGATGGTGTGCCTTGGTGGGCTGGGTGCTGTCATGGTGGGCTTGACGGTGTACCTTGGTAGGCTGGGTGGTGGCTTGTTGGGCTTGATGGTGTCTCGGTGGGTTTGGTGGTGTCTTGGTTTGGCTTAGTGTTGTCTCAGTGGGCTCAGACTCATACATAAATACAAATACATGCACAAACACTTACACATGATATAACAATTATCGCCGCTGTCCATAACCATATATGCGCTCGATCCTGAGCGGCCCGTGAATGCGTCACGGTCAGGAACGATAACCGCTGTTCTCTTAACTATACCTTCTTCAGAATACAATATATTATACATTTTACGGTCAGATGTAGGCATTTACTTTGATTATAGGCATTTTCTTATATTTTCCGAATTATAAATAATTCCGTTTGCGAACATAGTCAGGAATGTAATCTCTTCGTAAATTAGGGATCCCATGTGTGTGTATATATATATATATATATATATATATATATATATATATATATATATATATATATATATCTATATATATATATATATATATATATATATATGTTCACATACTTTTTTCGCCGTTTCCATCGTTAGCAAGGTAGCGCTAGGAACAGACGAAGAAAAATAATCACATTTCGTCACATCCATTGTCCCACTTATGTGCAATGCACCTAAACCACAGCCCCCGTATCACAATTCCTTCGTTTCCCCTGGCCGCTTCACATGCCTTGGTTTAGTCCAACGAAAAAACGTTCCCTCCTGTATACCGTATCGTTCCATTCACTCTGTCCCGCGTACGCTTTTCATCCTCCTGCATGTTCTGGCCCTGATGACACGAAATCTTTTTCACTCCATCCTTTCAGTCTCAGATTAGATCTTGCCCTTCTCCTTGTTCCCTCCACTTCTGACACATATATCCTCTCTGTCAACCTTTCCTCACTCATTTTCCATTGTCCAAACCGTTTCATCACGCCCTCAGTTTTCTCAGCCACACTATTCATTGCCACACCTCTCTCTTACGTCTTTGTTAATTACTTGATCAACCAACTCACACCACATATCGTCCTAAAACATTTCATATCCAACACATCCACCCTCCTTACATCCTCATCTATAAGACATACCTCGCATCCATACAACATCGTTTGGGCTAATGTACCCTCAAACATACCCATTTTCGCCCTCCCGGATAGCACTCTTTTTTTTTTTTCCCACACGGTCTTCACTGCTCCCAGAACCTTCGCTCCTCGCAGGCAGTATATTTAAAGAGAGAGAGAGAGAGAGAGAGAGAGAGAGAGAGAGAGACAGACAGACAGACAGACAGACTGACAGACAGAGCACATATAAAATGACCATGAATGAGGCACTGAGTTGCCCGAGTCGTTTCACCTACCATGAAAAAGGAAGGTAACACACACACACACACACAGTTACAACTCATACCCAAACTGGGTCTTGATTTCGATCCCCCTTCTCACTGAAAATACTTGGGCGACTCTCTACCCTGGGTGTCAGCTGTGACAATAACTCTCCTGCTTACAACGCCCTGCCAGGCATCGTTAACAGCCTCCAGAGCTGGACCATCGCCAACAGCGTCATCTTCCAAACCAGGACGGTAGTCATGCACATCAGTCTCGTTTTCCAACCCCGTCCCACCCACTACCGTCTCGCTAGGCCCGTCTTCCCCCACCTCTACAGTCGTTCAGTCCACCAAGCTTATCGGTGTCACTGTGGATGATAAGCTTTAGCTGGGAGGAACGCATCATCATCATCATCATCAAATCCTCCAGCTTATCGTGTCTGCATTAGGCATCAACGCACAAGACACCTGGGCGCCCTGCACCTGAGGAGAAGGGCGTGTGTACACAGCTTGTAATTTATCCCAGACTCCGCCGCTTGCAAGGCCATTCCTCGGTCCCTGTTAACCGCTTATGATGAAGTGCTCGACACGCTAGTCCAAACCCGACCGCTCTGTAATGATCGCCTGGACCTTATCCGACAGCTGGAGAGGAAAGACGTTGCACCATCCCGGCGGCCTCTGTCTGTCACCAGCCACCACCTAAGATCCCTCGTCCCCGGGTTGCAGTTCGGCATCACGACCGCACGGAGCCCGTGGGAGCTCGTGCAGTCGGCTACAAGAACTGGTCCCTACTAAACATTGTGATCATCATCAATGATCAGTATACTGCCACCCTACTGCTGTTGTACACGCTCTCTTTATCTCCCCACACCCCAACCACACCCTAGCCACACTCCCCATTTAATAGCGCTTGCCTATACTGCGTGTATCCTCGCCTTATTTTCATTCCACCTCTCATTCGCAATCTATTAAGTAAGCCGCTTCTAGTAATGTTGGTTATGTTAATGATAATAATAATTGATAGTAATAATAATACTGATAGAAACAGCAGTAATAGTAATTATAAAAACAGTAGTGATTATTATTATTATTATTATTATTATTATTATTATTATTATTATAATTATTATTATTATTATTATTATTATTATTATAATTATT
>JAYMFT010249952.1:0-10920 GCA_038088735.1 Panulirus argus
CTGTCGCTAACAGCTGGCTGCAGTTAGGATATTAGCATCATGGCGGGAGACGAAAATACGTGACCTGGCTCGTCATGGCCTCCACCAGTTGAGGATGATGCTTGGCTAGAGGATGGAAATGGGATGAAAAGAGAAGGAAGAGAAGAAAGAACAAATCCCAAAGGAAAAAAAAAGGGATAGAGGATAAATATAAGTGGAAAGGATAAGGTGAAATTTACGGACAGTGTGAGGAAGGAAAAGAGAACTGCGTGAGACACGAGGAAAGATATGAAGCCCAACGAGGAAAACAGAGCCACAGTACAGACAGACAGGAGAACAGCAACTACGACTGGGCGAAGGGGAGGATGATGATGCCAGGAAAGGATGGAATGGGACATAAGATGGCACGCATGGCTGGGAGGGGAGGATGGCAAGCAAGAACGAGAGGGAGGAAAACAGGCAAGGATAAGAGGTGAGGAAGACAAATGATAAAGATGGGAGGGAAGAGTCTAAGCTCAGATGGACGGGCTGGAGGCGGCGTCAACCACCTACACTAGACTGACTCACGCCCATCAAACGTTACCGTCCAAACACAAAGCTTGTTTACGAAGTCATCGCTGTATTCCCACAAGACATTTGTCCTAGAATCCCCTCAGTATGGCGTATCTAGTTTTTCAGTTGGAGAAGTGGTTGATGATACAGGTGAAGGGATAGGTGCTCCTAGAGTGGTGGAAGAATATCCTTTGCTGAGGATGGTGACAATGGATCAACTAACCAACCACCATAACCAACCTCCTCCTATCCGCCTATCCTCCCGGCGCACGTCATCACCTTGCCTCTCCCTTCCCTAACCTCATCCTAGTGCTCACGTCCCCCATATCACTCGACGTCTGCATCAAACAGCCAGGGGTGCAACTAACAACCTCCCTCGGCTGGCTAGCTAGCTGGTTGGCTAAGGGGGGTGCAGAGGGGATTGGGGGAGGGGGTCGCGCCAAAACACCAACACCCCCCCCCTCACCATCGCCTACCAGCCACCCGCCCCTCACCAAACATTGAGGAACCCGGGAATCGACGAGTTAATGGCACGAAAACTTCATTATCCGATCCTTGTCACCTCCTCCCTCCCTCACCCCTTCCCTTCCTGCCTGCCTGCCAGCCAGCTTCTCTCCCGCTGGTGAGGGGCTCAATATCCGCCTCTCGCAACGTCTGATTGGTCCGACGATGGACGATAGGGAAGGGGGTGTATGACTCGGGGGTTGGGTGTCATCATGATCTATGTGGCGCTTTGCCCTAAGTGGTGTTCACCTGCCGGGCCTCACCTGGTGAGGCCAGTTTGGGTCACCAATGCCTCCTCCTCCTCCTCACCACCACCTCAGCAGCGTTCACCTGCTCAGCCTCATCTGGCGAGGCCGTGGTCACCACTCCCTGGATGGAGAGGTCGCGTGATGTCCTCGTTGCCACGAGCTGATTCTCTAGCCCTGAGGGAAATTATCTACACATATTATTTACCTTATTAAGAAAAGTAATCTGTCACAATAACTCTTTAACTTGAGATACGAGATAATTCCTTTAAACCCGCCACTTTCTTACGACACCAAAGCTTACATCAATCAGTTAAATGTCTTCCGTCCTCTTGAAGCCCATGACAATCCCAAACTGTTACGTCCAATCCCTCAGCCGGCCTCCCTCCCTCCCTACTCCCCGTGAGCAGGAGCTCCTTCCTACATCCCCACCATCGACAACGGGAAGAGAGGTGGGTGCGGGGTGGGTCAGGGTGATTGTCATCCATTTCTCACAGTTCCTTTCTTCCTCCGTCCGGTCAAACGTGCAGGATCTGATCAGTCCGCCCCGAGTTGACGGTGATGAGGATTGATGAAGCTTGAGGGAGGGAATGGAAGGGGGAGAGGGTCTAACGCGCGGCCTTCGCGCCACGCTAAAAAAAAAAAAAGGGGGGGGCCCCTCTCATTCAGCCCCCCCGACACCCAGCCGCTCACGCAGTATTCATCGTCCTCGTCAAGGACTCGTGCCCCTGCGAACGGTCGATTACTCCTCGGATTGTTTGCGTGTCATCACGGGAGTTCCTGAAGCGTAGTGGGCTGCTTCGTCGTCGGCTCGTGAATGACAGGACCCAGATGACGGTCTCGGGGTTGGTGATGTCTCCACCTGGCTGACCTGGACAGACATGCAGATGGTTCCTTTAAAGCAATAGTTGCCTGGACCAGCTGGATGTAGACGGTCCCGTCATACCGTTACCCAGACCAGCTGGCTGTAGACTAGTTTATTCTGTCAACTTCCCGACTGCTATCATTAATCATCACCGCATGCCAACCATTACGACTGTCAACACAGTTTTCTCGTAAAAGTTTTGAAATATCTGTTGTCTAGATGAATACAGACAAAGCCTTTCAGCGAGAGTATGGGAGAAAGGGCACATACCTTGGGGTAGGTGGAGGAGGCCAGTACAGAGCTTACAGTGGGTAGAATACATCGACAAGGGGGTGTTGACAGGTGGGGCCAGAATGGGGTCCAGGGACCCAATGTGTCAGCCACACATTCCAACCCTGGCGGATGTCAGGACGCGGTAGCGAGTGTCAGCGAACCGTGGCGATGTCAGGCAACACTGGTGGATGCCAGGAGACAGTGGTGAATGTCAGTGGACTGTGGTGATGTCAGCCAACCATGGATGTCACGAGACAGTGGTAAGTGTCAGGGGACTGTAGAGACGTCAGCCAACCCAGAAGGATGCCAGGAGACAGCGGTGAGTGTCAGGGGACTGTGGCGATGTCAGCCAGCCCTGGCGGACGTCAGGAGGGGTGGGGGGGGGCGTCGGTGAGTGTCATTCAGGCAGGGGAAGGCAATGCAGTGATTGATGGCCCCGGCGGGCAAAAGCATCGTCAATGAGCAACCAATTTATTATGACAGATGGCCGGGTAAACATGACAGATGGAGGCGCCGGCAGGCGCATGAATGTAAACGACTTAGGGACGTGAGTGATAACAGGAACATCCCAATCTCAACGAACCAAAAGCCTATTATAAATCACTTTCTTGGGGTCCACTTTTATTTCATTCTACAACAAGATTCCTGACATACACGGAGGGGATCATTTGGAAATTACCCTCCACCAGCCTCCCTCCACATACACGGTTTCTTAAGCTAGATTAAGCTGGGTTGGGTTAAGTTAGGTAAGGTTTTTTGTACTCCATCCTTACCTAAAACGATCTAACTTAACCCAGCTTATAAGGACTCTGAGACGGGAAGGAAGAGGAGGAGGAGGTGGCGATACTTCAGGTGATCCACCGCTCGTCTTAGGGTATAATGAGCTGGATTTTGACCTGACCATTAATGGTCAGGTCAAATGTCACGCCTTACAATGCCCATACCGCCGTACTCAAGCGGTTATGGGGATTACTTCCTTACACGTAATTTGGCGTAAAGTACGCTAGCTCATATGACAACACCACTGTCATCAACTGAACCCAATAATAATAGAGGAGACTTAGAGATCGGGACAACAAAACAAGTGAAAATCGAATACATTTGTATAGAGTATCACATGACAATCGGGTCCCTTCCCTGCGCTAGTTGATCCCTCTGGTGGAGTGTGTTTACCCTGCTCGTCAGCCGAGGGTGCTAATGGTTTTGATGGCTCGCCTGTCACCCTAGGCCTAAATGGCACTGGGGGGGAAGGGGCGGTGGTCTGACTCAGCCCAAGGCCAATCTGGTGGCAGGGCCTGGGGTCTGACTCAGCCCTAGGCCCACCTACCAGTCCGCCACTTCACTACATATTAATAAACCCTCTAACTACTCCTATTAAGGCTAAATCACCTTCTTGATTGTTCCGGAGTGATTGAACCGGCAGTTCGAGTGTTGCCACCGGGAGTTCATTAGCTGTCAATAATGGACTCTTTAAGGGGCCTTGTTACCATCAGTCGCGCTCACAATTTCCAATTACGATCTCGCGCCCCTCCTCCGTTTTCATATCACACCCTTATTATCTGGGATAATCTCACACGTAATGCTACGTGATGTGTTCGTTATCTGCCTAACCATAACTCCTGCTGTGATAATCAGCGCAGCGTAATCTCATATGGATCCGGCGCCTCTGTTTACATCTCGACCTGCCTTAATTCAACAGGATCGGGGGCCTTTGTGTGTTAACTTGGCGGCTCCACTTAATGTGTAGATCTGTAGTCCAAATAAACCCTTAATCTCTGCACCAATTAGTCAATCCATTAACCGCATCTTGGCCCTAATCCTCAAGACCTCCATCCCCTTTCGCCAATGCCCCATCCTCACCCACCAATCCCCACCTCTGGTTTATTCACCACACGTTGGGGATGGAAGACTCAGCTGTGTGGGGGGAAGGGGAAGTGGCTGAGTAACCGGACTTTGATCTACAAAAACCTTCACGAGTTTGTAAAGAGGAGGAAATGATATAAAGGACAAGTTTTCCACATGCAAGCAATTTGGAAAAAATTCCGTAATTGCATTAGCCTTGTGTATAATGGAGGCGAGGTAAAAAACCAACAACATTATGACCATTAATTTCTAAAGCTCCGACGTCCCGCATTTTACTACCTTTTTCCAGGCTTTTCTTCCGGCCGACAAAATGCAAGGCGAGGCTCTCCTCAGAATCTCCTCCCCGTCTCTCACGCTCCCTTATTACAACTGCACACGACCGTTCAGCCCTGTAGCCTTGAGATAAATAGGGAATCGGTCCTACAGTGTCTCTACCAACGACCCCAGCGTCCAGGCTTTGTTCCAAGGTGCCACGTCAATCCAGAGCCTAGTCACTTACCTACGCTGGCAAAAGCTTTCCCTCCCAACTCAGCCTGGGGGCCTCTTCTCCTGACTGCCGTCATCAGCCTAGCCCCCCGTTCCAGCCTGTCACCAAAGCGCCGGCCTGCCTTACATGTAACTGTATACTCGTCATCGCTCCAGCCTAACTACCTCTACACCTCACTTTAAACTTCTGCTGGTGTTGCACGTTCAGGCTTCCTCTGCAGCTCGGTAGGAGGGACCAAGGTGTTTACAGGCCCACGTTCCCCTCGCAAACCGGACGTTCACCAGTGAATACTCTCGCCAAAATGCTTTATCCTCTTTTTTCTATGTTATCTGAGACGGCACGGGTAGCTGAAGCCCTAATCAAGGCCATCCCATTAACGCTGTATACATATATATACCCTAGCCTGAGCCAGGTACCCATTTTACCGACCATACCCCCTAAGGGTGTGCTGAACAGCTGGGTTGACTGTGGACCGACTGCCGCAACCAGGATTCGAACCAAAGGCGCTCGACCCTGGGCTGCCCCCGTGAATGCGCCACGGTCACGAGGAACGTTCACCGCTGCACCACGAGGTTCCATGCATGTTCAGAAATGGAAAAGCGTCTTTACTGGGGCATTCGTAATATCCCTAATACTTGCACGGTGTGAACGATACAGTTTTCACGATTCCTGTCACCACGTCTCAGGAATCCTCTCTGGTTTTACAAAGTGTGGTTTACAAGTTCCTCCATACCAGTCGTGCCAAATGGAGAATGATCACGTACCTCCCTCGTCAGCGTTCCAGAAAGGAGGACAGCGTTAGGAACCACAAGTCCTTTCCAGTGGATCCGATTGTCATGGGAGACCATCTGGTGATCGCTGGCAGCCAGTTGGTGCCACAGCGGACCTGACCCGCCAGCGTTGACCCCTGGTGCCATACCTAACCCCTGACCAGCCTACAGAGGCATTACCACACTGCATCATGCGATGACTTCGCTCATTCCCTGTAGTGCATAGGAGGAGGGGGGGGGGAAACAAAAAATGATTTGCTGGAGTCGAAAGACGTCCCGTGAGAAATCACAGCCACAGACGCACCAAGAGAGACTGTTGCTTGACTTGGTGGCTGACCCCTTGCATATGGGGGTGCGATCCTTTGGCCCTTTGATCTGACCCCCCAAAGGCCAAGCCATTATACCCGTAAAGGTCGAGACGTCGTGTTCAAAAGGGGGTATAAGCTTAACTCCCCTAACCACTCGATCTAAAGTGTTCCAACACCACTGATAACAGAGCCGAACCCAAATAAAAGCTTAATGGAAACAAATCACACCAGAATCATTAATAAATAGTGTTCAGTGTTTATGATATTGTGACCTAATCTGCTGTCAGCATTACTCACTGTCCTGTAGCTATATATCATGTATTTGATGTATCCTAGACCTCCCTCCCCACGTGACGGGAGTGGGGGGGTGGGTCCCCTTTGGGTCCCTGGGCTCCACTCGGGTCCACCTGTCAACCCTCCCATGTCGATGTACTGTACTCACTGTAACGCTCTGTACTGGCCTCCACCTACCTCTAGATACGTGCCCTTCACCCCACACTCTCGCTGAAACGCTTTGTGTTTATGTATCTAACCAATACATATTCTAAAACTCAAAAAACTCTCACTTCTCGAAAGGAGAGAAAAGAAAAAAAAAATAATGAATGTGGTGCGAGTCTAACGCCAGACTTCACCATAGACAGCGTAGTGTTATAGCCAAAAGCAGACCCACGTAACCTTGATGATCAAAGAAATTCTTACCGTATTACTAAAGGAATAAGAGAGAAAATAAATCAATCTGAAATGTGTCAGTTGCGATGGAATTTCAGATGGGGCGTCTTGAAATATTCAAATGACTGATAGGTCATGGGAAAGCACCGGTCGCGCGGCACAGACACGTACACAGATAGTTCCGAAGCCCTGACTCGTACAGACGAACAGGGAGGGATGACGACTTAGCTCTCAGGGCATGTGTCCGACGGACAAATAAATCAATACAGTCTGTTCAAAACATGCTCAACCCCCGCCAGTAACATCTAGCCGAGAAACTTAATACGAGAACTTGAAATTGGGAATCAGAAGCTACCACTACTCTGGCGCCTGTATCCTATTGCGAAGTTGTTAAACGGGAACGCAAAAATACGAAGGGCGAGGCGGAGGAAGACTCAATTCCTTGACCAATAACGCTCGGACAGAAGGAAAGTAGAAATAACAGACAGACACATTTGAGAGGAGACAAGAATTTAGGGAAAGTATCACACAGATAAAAGTATGTTAAATGGAGGCAGTCACGGGGGAAGGCACGGCAGAAAAATAATGGATTCATGAACCTGACTTCAAATGTATATTAATATGTACTGGGCATCCACAAAGACTACTAGAGTTCGTCATCCCATCCCTGGGGTAATTAGTCCAGTCGTCACCTGATGAACTACTACTCCTTCGTCTCGGGTTCGTCACAGGCGAACACCCCAACCCTGGGGGCAATTAGTCCAGTCGATATGTGATGAAGTACTCCTTCGTCCAGGTAACAGCAAGATGCCCGAGTCCTGGGAGATGGAAGGTGGCCATAATTGCGGTGTTTCAAAACTCTCAAAATATAATCATCGTCCAGATTGTGTGTTGGTGATGAGACCCTGGCCATCGAGAGGGTGCGGTGAGTCGCCCGCCATCGTCTACCCTCTGAGTCCAAGATACCAACCAACAGGTTGGCTCCTTTCCCCCAGGAGACGCCGTACGACACCAGCCTTTGCCACCAGTGACATCTCTGCCACAACTGACATCTCACTGATGCAGCGCATCTCAACCGGCTGCCAACACTGTTCTATCCACGACTGTAAAAGCTTCCTCTCCGTAAATGTAAACCTTCTCCCTAAATTTACACCTTCCCCGTATATGTACCAGTAGATGATCACAGCGCGTTCTCCTTTGTATTCTGAGCTCACTATATCCTCGTAAAAAAGAACACTTCGCCGCGTCAGAGGCCAATGATCATCTCTTCATAATACTTTCTAGTCTGACGCTCTAGGATGAAGACCTGAATCAAGTTCCGATGAAACCAAACACTGGCGTTGGACGTTTTGTCGGCAAATTCGCCCTAGACGTCTAACGATTCACAGCCAGTATCCAGGTAAGAACTGTAAACTATTTTTACGTTACCTCCTTTTTTTTTACGGGGAAATCGGATATGACGAACCTCTCGCAATATTCACCCCCCAACGCCCTCCCTTGCGTCAGGACCATACTACTACGGTCCAAGCCAAGTACACCCATTCTATGGGCCAGTCCCTAAAGGAAGATGAACAGCTGGGTGGACTGTGGACCGTCTGCCGCGACCAGGATTTGTTTGCACCAGGCGGCCCTTGCGTGCGTGACAGCCAGTGACGGTGTGTGTGTGTGTGTTCTCTTAATAAATACTTGCTTCTTGTACCTCAGGTGCCTCCCTGCCCCCGCCCTCCTCCCCCAACCTGTTCCCCGAGCACAGCTCACCACGTCACGTCTCCTGGACACCAAACTTCCGCTAACTTATATATATATATAAAAAAAAAGGATTATATCCTCAGATCACGCCGACTTTTAACGCGGGGGGAACTACATGTAATGGGGATCCAAACCTTGAGTGTGTGTGTGTGTGTGGAGCGGCGCAGGGCGGGGCGAACACACACACAGAGAGAGAGAAAAGTTTAGGTCAAGTACAAAGTTTGTGATTCATTTGCTGTGGAGAAGTTGAAGTCTGTTCTCACCCTCGCTCCCTCTGCCCGGCCTCCGAGAGGACCCCCTCCCTTCCTCTCCACCCTTTCTCTCTCTCTCTCTCTCTCTCTGGCTGCCGGACTTGCCCCCAAGAATAAGTTTTGTGGACATGTCAATAACAGTCACAAACACTGATCCCTCCCCCCACACCCCGACCCCGACCCACGAGGGAAGCAATATAAGCCACTTAAGTGGCACGGACTCGGTCTCCACGTCCTCTCTCTCTCTCTCTCTCTCTCTGCTGAACCCTTTTTTTTTTCTTTCTCTGTGTCCGTTCCATCCTTCCACCATATATCCTTGTAGACACACACCTCTCTCTCTCTCTCTCCCTCTCTCTCTCTCTTTCTCTTCCAGCCAGCTTCCAGACAACAATACAACCTTCACGAAACTCACGGACAAAACACAAAAAACGTTTTAAAAGATTTTACAAACGTTTCCCCTTCGGCACCACAAACCGACTGACTCGCCGCTCTCAAGACGTTTCGAGTGTCCGAAACCCCCCCCCCAAGCGGGGAGGGGGAGGGGGGGAGGGGAGTTCCACTACTAACAAACACGCCTGTCGGGTCTTGTATCAGAGGTAAGGATTCTGACAGCGTCCCCGGATGCAACACAAATCCCACGTTGTACGGACGTTTGAGGATTCTCACCAGTGTGTGTGTGTGTGTGTGTGTGTGTGTGTGTGTGTGTGTGTGTACCCTCGTCCCACCAGACGTCTCGATTATACAGATGCCTGACACCAATAAGAATGGCACCGACACCTCGAGTCTTACGGGAAGCCCCCTCGGCTCCCAAAGACGTTCTGTTCGAGTGAAAAGGTGTCTGGAGTTTAACCAGGGAAGATCGAGACCAATGGACGGCCTGTTCTCTCCAGACACACAAACACACACACACACACTCTGTAGTAAAAAAATAATTCCTTTGTTACACTTCTCAGAAGACATCTCGCCTACGTTCACTTCAACTATACCCACCAGACGTCTGGGAGGTTCCAATACCCATACGAAAAATAATGGACGAGTCTCACCCGAAATGGTGATGGCTATACCCTGCTGTGTAGTACATTGTTGCCAGACTGGGCTCTGTCATGTTCTACAACAGAGAATGCTGCTCATTTTCAACTCCTTAAGAGCCGTTGGATGCACTACCTTCGGCCGTAATCGGGGCCTAACAACAGATCGCTTTTGTATATTACTTTTCGGCAACGGCTGCAATCACTGACTGGAGTTTCCATCGGGGTAACTTGGAAAAGGAAGAAGATAAAGGAAAAATTAACTTTAGGAGCTTTTTCATGAGTTTAGAAAACGGGTAGGCCGTAACTAATCTCTGGAGAGACACACGAAGAGCTAAATTCTAAAGCTCAGCGGCGTAAGGAAAGAAACAGACATCACATCGGTCCATTTTCGAGATACGGAACGTCCGCACGATAATCACATCACGCTGCTGTGGCTTGCCGGCACCTGCGTGGTGTAGCTGCTGGTAACGGAGTGCAGGCAGCCGGAGGTCAGGCGCAGAAAAAAAAAAAAAAGGGGGTGGGGGGAGAAAGACCCAGGTTGTGGCGCAGGGAAAGTGAGTTAAGTTTTTGCGAAGCAATATTGGGAAAGCCGGCAATGTTGTATTGCTTTAGATTCGAATGAATTCTGTCCATCACCTTCGTAAAAACGATCAGGTGTCTGTATGCTGCTGCTACGTAAAAAAACCTGTAAAAGTTTTACGCAATATCAGCTCCATCTAATAACGCTGTCAAACACGTCGACTCTTTATCAAGTTGCTCTCTCTCTCTCTCTCTCTCACACACACACGCGCAAGATGCTTTTACCAATTTCCTGTGTCAAAATCCCGCCAGCACCTATGCTCTTTAAAACGGCTCGTCGTGTCCGAGCTGTTCTGTGTAAAGGTGTGGCTTTATGCATCTGTTCAGCACGCATACACCGACGGCTCTATCATCCCGCCACAGAAAGACTGCTTTCTCTACTCAAGCGTTCTGGAAACAGTTTCATAGTCGCGCACACAGTCTTTGAAAAACTGTCCGCTTTGTCACATAACCTGAAAAACTGTATACTTGTTTTCGGTTGCTATGTAAACACCGTCAGCGCTATGCGTCCGCTATGTAACGACTCCGCTGTGTTCGTCTGCTCCGATAAACGCCGTCGGCACTATAAACAAACTACCGTTTTATTCGGCGTCTGTGTAAAAACTCCCCACTACTGTAGCAACATCCGGAGCTCTGAGGGTGGTGGTGGGGGGTGGCCACGTCGGCAGTCGTCTGGCTGGAGTCTTTTCTTCTCTTTATCAGAAACTTGTGCTGGTCGTCGAGGGCCAATATCCAACACTGGATCACAAGGAGGAGGAATTCCCCCCCCCCCCCCCCCCCCCCCCCCGCCCCCCT
>JAYMFT010249963.1:0-10919 GCA_038088735.1 Panulirus argus
GCGTAGGGCAAGGGGGTCAAGTTTGGAAGTTAGCCTGGGACAGTTTATAAGTCGGACCGCTTTCGACTCAACTCTGTTAAGTAAGGAAATAGAGCTAGAATCACCCCAAATATGGGAGCAGTACTCCATACGAGGACGAATCAATCCCTAGTATAAGCGGGGCAACTATTCAGGGTATTTTTTACCTCCAAAAACCGTTGCACCTCTTCTTTAATCATGTCACTATATCGTTCAACTTGTATATAGTGATCATGTCACTGATATTGATATATTTTTCAGGGTTTTCATCTTTCGAAAAATTTATATGGTCGTATGTGGGCTAAGGAACCACAGTCCTGCTTCATGTGTGCAGACAGCATACCCTCCTCCTGCAGCTTATGATGTTCCCTGGGAATGCTTCAGCATGTGATCTTTGGGAAATATTGGCTCTATAGCTTGCAGAAGACTCTGTTGGAATGGTGAACTATTCCCCTTGTGAGTCGGAACCCTGTAAAACTTTTTCTCGCACAGTAGCTTTTGACTCGTAGTTTTCCAACTCTGTGTCGTCATTAGACCCACTTGGCTAGACGGAAAGGACTGCAGGAAAGGCCTTTAACCCCAGACTAATATCACCGGATCATGGACCCGGGGACGCCTACTTGAGAGACAAGGGTGTCCGGAAGAGGACCTACTTGATGGGGGTCTACGCTGAAGTCCATATTCCTCGAAGGTGTTTCCGAAAAGCCTCGCTTGCGTGTAAATGGTTATATACGTGTGTGAGAATCACTGCACTTTGGTGTATTTTTAGAATGCTGTGCTTGGAAGTACACACGAGTGGTCTTGAGAGGATCTGTCCACGATGATGTTACTTCAGAGGTGTGCCTGAGGGAGGTTTTATACTTAAAGGGGAATCATAAAGATGTACTACTCAGGACCTTGATCCTGGAATTGCTTTCTGTGAAGATGGTGTCCTGGTTTTGTGGGACAGTGGGGCGGCGCACTGTACATAAAGTGAAGTGATGTTTGGTGAAGTATATAAACTGTATAACGCCCTCAGTACCAGAGGCGTATGGACAGTGAGGTAAACAGCGCAGGAACGTGAAATGGAACGTAGAGTGTAAAGAGAACGCACAAGTTGAGAAATACATTTAAAGTTTCAGGATGTTATTGGAGGATTATGTTATAGAAGCTGAGTTAACACATGTCTGGGAGGGCTGCAATGTTGGGGTGGACATGCCCGGGTGAACTGCTGTGTTGGCTCTGGTGGGAGGATGGTGGAGTGGGCGAGGCACTCCCTTAGTCTCTTCTGAAGTCGGGAGCGTGACGGCCGTAGAGTGTGACGGGTGCAGTGTGACAGCGCTTATGTGACGGCTGTAGAGTGAGGAACTCTGTCAGAGGATCTTATCCCCATTCCTACATTGATGAGGTTTTAAGGTGTGGTTTGGAGGGACACTAGGAGACCTTGTTTATAGTTTTATTCCTTAGACAGATACTCATAGACAGACAGACAGCTAGAAAATGCCCGACGGTGGGCTACGAAAATGTTTACCTGAAATAACGAGGTACAGGGAGGTGGTCGGGAGCTAAGGACTTGCCCACGTTGGAAGAAGCAGAGACGAAGAGGAAGACGTGATATAAAACTTCGACATTTCCTCAGTGGTACTGACGATGGGACAACAGGTAGTTGAGCAAGAGGAGATTCAGAAAAAAGGTTTGTGGAAGTAATCCGATGACCTCTCTCTCGGCTTGCCAACGCACCATACCTGTATCCAGCCGCCCAGACAACCCCATCTGCATCCGACCGCCCAGACGCTCCACCTGTATCCAGCCGCCCAGGAGCCTTACCTACGTATATCCGGCCGTCCACTCACACGACCACACACACCCCACCAGTATCCGGCCGTCCAAGAGACCCCACTTGGATCTTACTCGCTCGCGAAACCCACTTCTCTCTTTGCTCCCCACACACACTCAAACACACACACACTCACACTCACTTCTCACACAATCGCCACAATCTCCTGGTCATCACCTTGAGTGCGCTTCTGAGACCATGATAGTTATAACCAGAAAATCCCCATGACAATAATGTATTCATATCAACAGCAGATGATATTTACATAGCGCATAATATGATTATATAACAGCATCTTGCTGTCAGATGCACTCGTCTTTATGTCCAATTTTTGCAGCCTGTGTCGAGCGGTGTGGCCTCGCAAGCCCGAGGTCTGCCGCCGAGGCAGACACGACATCATCAAATATTCATGACTTTCCGGGTGACTCCTTGAAGCCCACGCGCGAGCGGGGGCTTCCGCACCTCGCCTATCATGCAGATTAAAGAGCCGTAAATTTTTTTCTGAAAGCGGCTAATATGTACGACCGGCATTATTACTATCATTGCCGCTGCGCTTACAGTGTTAGATGTATTATCGGTCGTCGAGGGAGGGGGGGCCTCCTCCTCAGTCGTAGCGAGGAAGCCTGGTCTCCTCCGTCCGGGGTACATTTCTGAGCATAGTGGATCGTCTTGTTCATTGCGGCTTGTGGTGGGTCTTCTCAAAGGGACTGAGTAATAATATTCTTGGTGATTGTGGGATTACCTTTTCTTTTTTGTGGTGCTGTAAGTTAGTGGCCAGAATGTTGGTGAAAGGTGACCTTTAGGAGGTGATGCTTGTGATGGTGACGGCCGTGGAGCGATCTGCTGGATCAGATTAGTTCGGCGTCTTGCCTCCTGGGAGGCTTGAGGAAGAGAGGGGTGAACCAGTGGTCAGGTGGGATTCTAGAGGTGGGGTTTGCAGGCCGGAGGCTGGTCTCCCGGAAAGGTGGTTGACGATGCTCTTGCTGAAGACCATGGTGCAGGTGACGATGAAGGCGAAGACCATGGCGCTGGTGACGATGGTGGGGTTGATCGTGGTGCTTGCGATGATCATTATCAACACGGAAATAATGATAATAATGGTTATTGAGGTTTCTCTGATAATCAAGTAATGCGCACAGTATCACTGATAGTGACGGAAGATGCAGGCAGCAACCTCCTTCTCCCGTCCGCAAGACGCCAGAGTTCCCTTCGTTACGCAAGCGCTGGATCTTGCGCCGATCTGTTCGACGAGCATCTTGCGCAAGGTCTTCCGAGAGAGAGATCCCGATGACGCAATGCCTGCGCGGGGCGCGTCCATCACTGACACGCGGGATTGACACAGCGACTCCCGGCTCTTAATTAAGAGCCTCATTATCGCTTACGCAATGGATCCTGCTCCCGACGGAGGCACTGCAGAAGGCCAGGTGGCGTTACGTATTATCCCGGTGGAGAGGTGTTTTTATGGTGAGGTGTGTTTTATTTAACTTCGAATTAGAGGATGACTTGAACAACATAGTTAGAATAATAAACGAAGATAAATGAGGCACACTACGTGATTAACGAGTGAATGATTTGCATAACTTTTTAGGTATTAGGAACGAAGAGAAAAATACAGAAGGTAATCATTGAGAAGACAGACTGCCTGATGTACCAATATAGCTAGACAAAAGGCGAAGGATATTAGACGGTAAAAGGTAAATGATTGGAAGATTAGTTCGTATTCGGCCTCACAAACGAAGAAAATGGGACACGGAAGATAGCTGACTGGATGCTGCACACAAACGAAGAAAATGGGACACGGAAGATAGCTGACTGGATGCTGCAGTTCATAACTTGGCTTACGACACCGACTAAATGAGACAAAAGGTACCCAATTTACCGCCGACCAGCCTCTAAGGGAGGGTGAACAGCTGGATGGACTGTGGACATGACCGCCGCGACCCGGATTCGAACCTGGGCCGCCCGTGAATGCATCACAGAAGATAAAGAAAAGATATTTCTGCGTTCCCTGGCATTTATCCTGGGCGCTTCGACGCCCGGAGGGTTGGAAAAAGCTCTTGACTTTGGTGTGATGATCTTTGGAGTTGGTGTTGATTGCGCGGTGGTGGTGGCTATGAGTGGCAGCTCCTCATCACCAGTGGTTCTCTCTCTCTCTCTCTCTCTCTCTCTCTCTCTCTCTCTCTCTCTCTCTCTCTCTCTCTCTCTCTCACCACTCTTCCCCGGCGAGGTTCCACATTAACCAGCGAGATAACGGTTCGAATCCATATAAGCCTGCATACATTCTGTATGTAAGAAGCAATCAGTTTAATCATCCGGTTCATTTGCATATGCATGAACACCTAATTACGTATACATGAAGTTTCATCCATATTACACATGAAAGGTACATATCTCAGATGGGTCTGATAGCTTTCTCTCGTCCGGTGCGGGGAGCACACGCGAAAATGTTCTGCAGCAACACATTAAGGCCGAGGCTTGTGGTCTTTTGTACAATGTCTTTCTTGAATGGCAGGTTGCGACTCCGGCAAAAATATTTACAGGCATCACCCCCGTAAATTATAAGTTTGTTTTGTGCACTAAAGCTCACGTTTTTGACCTCTCCTCTTATCACAGACAACCTTGAAAAGACCCGGTGATCTCTTGCTGTTTATGTTCCTTTGTGGACAGAGGAATATCGGAACGAAACATTGGGGTATTGCCACAAAAGCCGCTGAAATTTGTTAAAGGACTTCGTTGAATCAGATAATTTGCCTGGCCTTAATGGTGTGGAGACCTTCTTGAGTCAGACGTGGAAGCATATGTTCAAGAGGAATAAACTTTTAGACAATGTCCGAAGCAGTGAATGCGAGTGGCTAAAAGGTTTGGCTAGGCTGAGAGTCCTCTGACATCACATGAAGACGATTCGTTAATGATTTTTTTTCTTTTCCTAATCAGAGAATGTATACAGATGTCCTCATGTAAGAGTAAGAACCGCTAGGTACGTTATTGTAGTGGGATGGGGCAGATGGAGTTTTAAAACCACACTGATGCCAGAGGCAGCTGTGAAAATAAGCTTGCCCTTGGTGTACTCTCGCTAGGCTTGTGATATCGGAGGGTACAAAAAGTCCGCTTGCAGCTGGAAATCGATTTTTTTTGGACTACTGATAGTGATGAAAAAGATTGCAAATCCCTTTTGGAATAAAGTCTTTGAACTTCATGTTGTTTGGGTAACTTCTTAATGAATACAAATGGCATTCATTTTCAAATCCTTTCTGAAGCTACGAAGTTCTTGACGCCAAGTGATCAGACACCATTATAGTGTTGTGCATCGTCGTGATGTTAGAGGAGGGCTGCTCAAATCTGAGTGACCACAGAGCGGAGAACGCGCATATCAGGGAAGCCTTTTCAAGCTGGACCGAGAAACAGAATTCACATCTTCGTAAAGCCTCCATCTTGAAGGATCGTGTCCGGTGAAAGACACGACACGTATTCACGATGGTATATCCAAACTTATGGCTAATGGAAGGGCAAACTGACCGGAAAGGTTGTAGCTCCGAAAAAGAACATTTCTTCGTGGTTCCAGGTCGGGTCTTGGGCTAAATAACTGTTCCATAGCACTGGCTCGAGACTCCTTGGGAAAACACGGACGATGTTTGCTCTGTGGCTTCATTCTTTGAGGGCGCAGCAGCGTTCCCAGAGACAGCCCGAACTCATGGAACCTCCGCCAGCCGTTCTTCGTTCAAGATTGATGACTTCAGTATTGATGGCTGCTTTTCCAGTCAAACAAGAGGGTACACCTCGTGCTTGCTGGGATCCCAAGATTACTGGAATGACCCGAGTACTGAAGTCTCCTTTTCCAGTCAGACAAGAGGGTAACCTCCGACTCGGGCAGCTTAAGATTGATGATCCGAGTATTGATAGCTGGTTTTCTAGTCAGAGAAGAGGGTAACCTCCAGCTCGGGGCTCCTGAGATTAATGACTCCAAGTATTGACGGCTGCTTTTCCAGTCAACAGATGGGTATCATGAGCTTTCGGCTGCCCACAGTGAAGATTTTGAACACACAAAATTTTCTTTCCAGTGTTTCCCACCACCCGGGGTTGTCGTGAATTTATTGTTTAATACTGTCAAAATATTTAAGCCAGAGAAACTCCACGTGTAACAAATGAAGAGTTGATTGTCATTGCCTGACTTTAAAAGAACTGAATACATTCTGCTTCCCAGAAGCAGTTCTCGTGCAAGCTGGGAGGAATTATCAGCCTCTCATTTGTCGTTTTGTTGAGGCATAATAGAGAAGTATTACCTCAGTGTCTGACTCCAAGCCTTAGAGTAGGCAGACAAGAACAGGCTTCCCCAAGTACGTGTAGGAGGTAGAGGGAGACAGATGATGAAGTAAAGAGTCGTGACGTCTTATCTTAGCCACAAGTGATGCTCACAGCAACATGGGTCGTGATGGTGGTGGCTTGCCTGTGTGTTGGGGAGGGAACGGTGGAGCTGACGAAGCGGCCTGTGGTGGACGGATTGTGAAGCAGCGAACAAGGAGCTATTTTTGTCTCAGTTTCATTATCATTACTCTACAAGCTAGCTTGTATCTCTCTGTTCGCGTTCGCATTAGTAAAGCTTTCGATGCTATCCAGTCTCGTCATTTCTCTATATGCACTCCTGAAGAGTCCATGTGTTTGGCGTTTAGTTTCTTGTTTCCATTCGTATACCCCGACCAACGTGCCTGCTTGAGATAATGTTCACCCTCTCACACTTATGATTTGCAGCCAGATCTATGGGCCTCCGTGAGGTAGCGGTTAGCGACGCTGGCCATGACTCGTTCACGGGCCTTCCGCCCGGGGTCGAGCGTACGGGTTCGAATCCTAGTCGCGGCAGTCGGTCCACAGACAACCCAGCTTATCTATAAAGCCATGATATCTATCACAGACGAACATGTGGTTTCCCAAGACCATGGGGTAGAGAATTTCGGACTCTCTGTATATAGGTTTCCAAATGGTCACTCACTCCTTTGCACTGCATGGTTCCCGCCGTGCTTAACGTATGAGAGACCAACGCTCGGATCGAGACGAAAGAGACGCTTCTTACGGAACCGTTCCTCCGTCATTAAGAGCGTAATTTTGTGCCCTTCGTAAACTGCACTCCAATCGTGTCCCGTGTTCTTTTCAACGTTATAAACCCGTTGTCAATAGACAAACAGACCATCTGTAAATTGCATAATCTTGGTCGACGACCAGACGCTCTGATCTCGGAAGCCGGTCGTGCAGGTTAGGTTTAATATTTCTTTATTTTTTTTTGCATTGGTCTCCGGAGGACTTGTGTTGCACAGCGTGGAGGCCTGGTGTCCGCGCCCTCCTCACAGCTTCCCACTGACTGTTGATGGACTCGCTACAGGACCAACCACCGGCATGATTCATGCCGTCTCAATCATCGTCATCATCATCACTACCTTCATCAGTCCTACTGTGACAGATGTGTAATTTTTTTTTTCTCTCGCGTACCTTTCGAGTGAAACGTTTCCGATTATCGTCATTATCGAGTGGTGACGTCACGTAACGTTTTGAGTGAAACGTATCAGCTTATCTTCATTATAGAGTGGTGTTAACGTTACATAGTTTATGAGTGAAACGTTTCTGAACATCTTCGTTATAGAGTGGTGTTAACGTTACGCAACGTTTGGAGTGAAACGTTTCGGAATATCGTCGTTACCGAGTGGCGATGTCTTATATGTTTTCAGTGAAACGTAACAGAATGTGTTTATTACCGAGTGGTGATGTCACATACGTTTTGTGTGAAACGTTTAAGAAAACCTTCATTATAGAGTGGTGACGTCACGTGACGGCCGCCGTCTTACCACCTTCAGGTTTACGACACCAGAGGTCTCTTGCGACGCCAGACGTTTGTGTAAAGGGTTACGAAGTGTTTAAGGAGGTAATCAACTCCCGTCTTTGCTCGCGCGGTGGGTGACTGATTAATGTGATCGTGTGCTTGTTTATTACCGTGTGATGGATGTCCGGGGGTTGATTATTCTGGTATTACTGTGATTACTGATTTTTTTTTTTTTTGTGTTCGTTGTTGAAGTTAGTTTGTGATGGATGGTACAGGAGAGACGAGTTTTTTACAGGCGCGTTCTCTGAGAGTGAGTCATCTTGCTGGTGTTTTCACCCCTCCAGGCCGTGTGATTTGACGCGAGAGTAGCTCTGGGGTATTCCAGAATCCTCCTGGCCGTTTGTTTGACACGGGAGAGGGCCTAAGGTGTTCAGACTCCTCCTGGCCGTGTGATTGACACGGCATTGAATCTGGGGGTGTTCCAAACCCCCTCCTGGCCTTATGATTTGACACAGACCAACTGGTAAGAAAAAGAGATTAATGAAGTCAAGCAAGAGGTTTCCATGTTTTTTTTTTGGGGAGGGGGGCGCTGGCTGCCATCCTGTCGTAATTCTTCTTTTGCGGTCGGATGCTGTATGGATGAGGCAGTGGGGAAGGGAGGAGGGGCGCGGCGCTTGGGGTGCGCCTCAGAGCAGTTGGACGGCGCACGTCCACATCCACGACTGACGAGTGACGCCGTTGTCTGTCTCGCCGCTGGTGAGTGACGGATGACTCCTCTGCCTCGTCCCGTTTTTGACGGACTCCTGTGTCGGTCTTGATTTTCTCTCCTCTTTTTTCTTCTTAAGCGCGTGTGGTAGATGCCGGACGCCTTTCTTAATCCGATGCGCCTCGCCTCGCCTCGCCTGTGTTGTCTGAGACTTGATGGACGCGCGATAGACAGCGGGCGGGTTTTATCTCCGATGCCCATCTCAGGCGCTCCGTCCAGAGGCGTCGCTAACCTGCTGGTATTCACTGCTCAGCGTGTTTTATGGCTGTTCTCGTAAAGTGTACACGTTTGAGCATCTGCTGTACGTGAGATTGTACGTAGAGATGTATTTCGAAGGGAGATTATACGTAGAGATGTATTTGGGAGGGAGATTGTATGTAGAGATGTATTTGGAAGGGAGATTGTACGCAGAGATGTATTTGGAAGGGAGATTGTACGCAGAGATGTATTTGGAAGGGAGATTGTACGTAGAGATGTATTTGGAAGGGAGATTGTACGTAGAGATGTATTTGGAAGGGAGATTGTACGTGGAGGTGTATTTGGAAGGGAGATTGTACGTAGAGATGTATTTGGAAGGGAGATTTTACGTAGATATGTATTTGGAAGGGAGATTTTACGTAGATATGTATTTGGAAGGGAGATTGTACGTAGAGATGTATTTGGAAGGGTGTGGTGATTCCGTTTTCCGACTGGGGTAGTGATTTATCGAAAATTTTTATGTAGGGGGACCAGGACAGTGCCTGATTTGCCCCCTCTGAAGCGCTGTCAGCCTCTCGAGTACTGCTGTACGACCCTGGAGCACGACGGTACGTTCCATCGTGCTCAAGGATCGTATCGTCGCGACGAGAGGGGGTCATCGTCTCCGCGAACCACCCACCCCTCCCAGGCGGGGCTGAAAGCGGGGGACGGGTTATTTTTGATCTTCCTTTTACGTGGCCAGTAATTAAGATTCTCATTATTGTCTGTAGCCTGAGGACTCACCCTTCCCTGGTTGGTGTGCGCTGTCCGCCACTGCATCTCGGTCCGCGCAGTAGCCGGGTATAATTCGGAGCCCTTGCTCTTTGTGTCTTGTACTTAGTGTCGGTCGGTCGATGAACTCGAAGTCGTTTTTGCCGTCGTTTTAGACCAAAGTGTTTCGCTTGGAATTTTCCCTCAAGCAGCTGACATCCCCAGTGGCGATGTGGCACTCCAGTTTGGCTTCGCGTCGTAAGTGTAGTTTGTAACGAAGTGGTTAGAAGGGCAGGTTCTCTGAAGTACCCCCGCCATTTTAAGTCAGCACCCAAAAGCCGTTTTCTTCGGCCTGTCATCCCTGGTTACAGCTGCAGTAGGTGCGAGGACCAGCATTATCATGACTGTGTCTTGGGTTGTGATTATTTGAAGGCTTAATGCTAATTGAGAGGAGTTTGGAGGCAGAATAACGTTCAGCTGTTCCTTGATCTGCTGTATATATATTCAGTCTCTCAGTAAATTTGAAAATACAGCCGATTGGATGGTTGAGTGTTTAATTGAAGCCATCACGTGAGTCTTTTCGTTCCTCATGTTAACTCAGCTTTGAATATTTCTTGCTAAAATTTCCCCACATTTTCACAACAGTTTTTCGTAATGTTCAAAGAAATTTCCTAGCATTCCCACGACAGACTTCTGGCATATTCGAAAAGATTTCCCCGAAATTCCCAATCTACTTTTTCTCCTTATAGTTCTCACTAAAGATTTTAATTACATGCGTTTTTTTTTCCTGTGTTTTGATATTCTTGTTGTTGAGTGATAAGAACTTTAGAAATTACTAATCTGTGGTTATACGTACCGTTTTGATTTGAACAGTTAAGGGTATAGGTCCCCCAACCCTATTCCCTCTCACACACACACACACACTAGGAGAAGCAGACACACTAGGGTAACACATGAGTAACAGTACCTACGAGTAAGATTAATTAGAAGCTCTCTGTATTCATCATTTTTTTTTTTTTTACCCCCTCTCACTTACTCATTCTTGTCTCACACGCCCGCCAGACACCTTCATCTTCCACACCCTCACCAGACACCACGCCCTCCATGTAGAGAACAGACCCCCAAGCCTGTCACGCCCTGCTGACATCCCCATCTGCTTCACACCCATCAAAAACCCACACTCCTGCCACGCGACTTTGAGACACCCACGCCTGCCGCCACACGCCACCAGACATCCCCGCCTGGTACGTACCCCACTCACCTCGGAATTATTAATGTGACGCCGAGAGGAAGGCGGTAAATGATGTGGAAAATCGTAGCCACATATTAATCATGATTCATGTGGATCTGAGAGATGAGACGCCTAGGTAAACTTGCATCATGGGAATTATTACTTGCAAAAATGATTGTAGGATGGAAGACTATAGACCACCCCTAAAAAAGGATAACAGACTACAGGGTTGGAAAGGGTTGAAGAATGGATTTCCTCCTTTAAAAGGAACAGCTGTTTTGAGATAAGTCTTCATTGATTGAGGGTTGTTCATATATATATATATATATATATA
>JAYMFT010249974.1:0-10919 GCA_038088735.1 Panulirus argus
AAGTAAGGAAACAGAGCTAGAACCACCCCAAATGTGGGAGCAATACTCCATACAAGGACGAATCAATCCCTTGTATATCCTACATACAAATCCATCTGTTTCTCTAAGTATTTCTCACACACATTCTTCAAAGCAAAAAGACGAAAAATAGACCACATCCACTCACACTCAGTCTCTAGCTGCCATGTGTAATGCATTGAAAACACAGCTCCCTATCCACAGCTAGGCCCCACAGACCTTAACATGGTTTACCCCAGACGTTTCACGTGCCCTGGTTCATCCCAGTGACACGTTGACCTTAGTATACCACATCGTTCCAGTTCACTCTATTCCGTGCACACCTTTAACCCTTCTGCATGTTCAAGCCCCGATCGCTCAAAATTTTTTTCACTCCTTCCTTCCACCTCCAATTTGGTCTCCTGATTCTCCTTGTTCCCTCCACCTTTGACACTTATATCAGCTTCGTCAACCTTTCCTCACTCATTCTCTCCAGATGTCCTAACCATTTCAACACACCCTCTTCTGAACTTTCAAACACAATTTTTTTTTTATTACCACAGATCTCTCTTACCCTTTCATTACTTACTTGATGAAACTACCTCACACCACATATTGACGTCAAACATTTCATTTCCAACACATCCACCCTCCTCCACATAACCCTATCTATATCCCATGCCTCAAACCATATGATACTGTTGGAACTACTATTGCTTGAAACATTCCCACTTTTGGTCTCCGAGATAACGTTCTCTCTTTCCACACATTCTTCATCGCTCCCAGAACCTATGCCCCCTCCCCCATCTTATGACTCACACCTGCTTCCATGGCTCCATTCGCTGCAAAGTCCACTCCCAGATATCTTAAACACACCACTTTCTCCAAATTTTCTCCATTCAAACCTACATCCCAATTAACTTGTCTCCCAACTCTGCTGAATCTAATAAACTTGCGCTTGTTCACATTTACTGTCAACTTTCTCCTTTGACACACTTTTCCAAACTCACCTGGGAAGTTGTTGTTTGCTCATGACAGCTACACTTGTGGTAGGTTTAAATAAAAAACTGCAGTAGATAGTATCTGAGTTTGGGAAACTGTGTGAATGGAGAAAGCTGAGAGCTAATGAGCATAAAAGCATGATTCAAGGTTTAAATGAGCAGAAAGACAGCTTAGTTGGGGTTTGAGACAGAAAGGGGCAAAGCTGGGATAAGTGAAGTGTTTCTGAATCTGGGAATGAACATAGTGATGACGGGAGGGATGAGACCATTGGTGGAGCCACTAATATGACCGTTACGAAACAGTACCCATATCTGTCATCCAAGACTGATGATTTTCCGACTCTAACAAAACTCGTGTCTGTATCATATGACGTTTTCTTATTCTAGGCCTGTAAATATTATGTTTTCATTAAAAAGACTGTTCTTTTGGGGTCTTTCTATTGGTAGGTGCCTTTTAAAAAGCATTCCTCACGGTAGATATTTTCTTATGGTGTTCAAGTTTGCTTGTTGGTCGGCATTATTACTGATTTTGAGTTTTGCGGGTGACTGATGTCTGACTTGGTACCTAGAGGTACCATTATGGACGGGGACAAGTTCAAGGGTTTGTGACCTCACTATGTATTTATGAGAGAAACCATCACGCCAGCAACAGCTATGTACAGCTGGGGCAGAGGAGGTCAGTTTAAGAATATATGATTTTCTGAATGCCAATTCATGTTGCTGATGCTTTGTATGATCCTCTGAAATTCTCATCTCGTACAAGCCTGCTCATTCCACGTCTCGAGCAGCTGTCACAGGAGATCCACTGGGGCCATGTAGCTCTCCTCCTTAATTAAGTCATTCATTATTCATGAGAGGCAGCTTCTGATGACGCAGAGCATCCGGCAGTGTGGGGAGGGAAGGTCACTTGCGGGAGGAGGTAGTAGCGGAGAGAAGGGAGTGAGGAATATGGAGGAATATGAAGGGGAAGTTTCATTCAAAACGAAGATTCTAAAGGATGTTGTTGTCACAGTCTTTGACATTGGAAAACCACTATTTCTTACATTGATATTAAGAACGTTGTCTTAACGAGATTCATTACTATTTTTTATGTGCAAATATCGTTAAAGTTTAGGGAGAATAAAGAGATGTTTTGGATGGAGTTAAATAATATAAGTAAGACACCAGAGCAAATGGGAACATCGGTGAAGGGGGCAAGGGGGAAAGTGATAATAGGGAGTGATGGAGTGTGGAGGAGATGGAGTGAGGTTTTTGAAGGATTATTGAATGTGTTTGATGATAGAATCGCAGATGTAGTGTGTTTTGATCGGGATGGGGTGCAAAGTGAGAGATTCAGGGAGAGTGGGGTGGAGAGAGAGGAGGTGGTGAAAGTCTTGCAGAAGATGAAATCCGGCAAGACGTCAGTATTGCATGGTACTGCCGTTGATTTTATTAATAAAAGGGGTGACTGTATTGTTGATTGATTTGTAAGAATATTCATTGTATGTATGGATCGTAGTGAAGTGCCAGAGGATTGTTGGAATGCATGTATAGTGCCATTGTACTAAGGCAAAGGGGATGAATGTGAGTGTTCAAACTATAGAGGTAATAGAGGTATATGTTTGTTGAGTATTCTTGGAAAATTGTATGGGAGGGTATTGACTGAGAGAGTGAAGTCACATACAGAGCATCAGACTGGGAAGGAGGAGTGTGGTTTTAGAAGAGGTAGAGAATGCGTGGATCAGGTGTTTGCTCTGAAGATTTGTATGTAGCATTTATGGATCTGGAGAAGGCATATGATAGGGTTGACACAGAAGCTTTGTAAAAGGTCTTAAGAATACATGGTGTGAGAGGGAAACTGCTGGCAGCAGTGAGAAGTTTTTATCAAGGGTGTAAGGCATGTGTACAAGTAGGAAAAGAGGAGAGTGATTGGATCTCTGTGAAGGTCGGTCTACGTCAGGAGTGTGTGATGTCCCCATGGTTGTTTACTTTGTTTATGGATGGGGTGGTTAGGGAGATAAATGCAAGACTTTTGGAACGAGGGGAGAGTATGCAGTCTGTTAGGGATGAGAGGGCCTGGGAAGTGAGACAATTGTTGTTCGCCGATGATACGGCAATGGTGGCTGATTGGAGTGAAAAATTGCGGAAGTTGGTGACTGAGTTTGGAAAAGTGTGTGAAAGGAGAAAGCTTTGAGTAAATGTGAATAAGAGCAAGGTTATTAGGTTTAGCAGGGTTGTGGGACAAGTTAGTTGGAGAGTGAATTTGAATGCAGAAAAATTGGAGGAAGTCATATGTTTTAGAGATCTGGGAGTGGACTTGCAGCAACTGAAACCATGGAAGCGGAAGTGAATCATAGGGTAGGGGAGGGGCGAAGGTCTTGGGACCGAAGAAGAATGTGTGTAACTAGTGAATATTATATAGGAGAGCAAAAATGGGTATGTTTGAAGGAATAGTAGTTCCAACAATGTTATATGGTTGCGAGGCATGGGCCTTGGATAGAGTTGTACGGAGGCGGGTGAATGTGTTGGAAATGAAATGTTTAAGGTAATTATATGGTGTGAGAGGCTTTGATCGAGAGAGTAATGTAAGGGTAAGAGAGATATGTGTTAATAAAAAGAGTGTGATTGAGAAAGCAGAAGAGGGTGTGTTGATCGAACTTCCAAACTTGACCCCCTAGCCCTACACCGCAATGTTGGTTCATTTTCCCTTTTCGATAGATATTACTTTGACTTTTGCTCCCGAGAGTTAGCTGCTTGTATGCCCCAACAACTAGTTAGACCACGGAGTACTCGACAAGCTGCTGCATCACATGATTATTGTGTGGCCATCGGCAACTCAAGGGTGTACCGTTTTGATAACTGATTCTTTCCCTACACGTCGAAGCTCTGGAACTCTCTACCTTCTCATGTCTTTCCCAATGACTATAACCTGGCTCATTTCAAGAGACAGGTCTTTCACTTTCTCAAAAATTTGTAAATACTTTCCCTGTCTGTTTTTCCCCCTTTCTCAATTCTCTTTATATTTCAATAAGGGCCCGACCTTGATGTGGACTTTTGTCTGTGACTAGAGCCTTAAAAAATAAAAGAAAGGAGGAGGAGGAGGAGGAGGAGGAGGAGGAGCAGCAGCAGCAGCAGGAGCAGCAGCAGCAGCAGGAAGAGGAGGAGGAGCAGGAGCAGGAGCAGGAGGAGGAGGAGGAGAAGAAGATCAGAAGAAATGATTACATAAAGGTGGATGAGTCAGTAATGAAATGCCTGATGGTAATACGTGGTTACTTGCCATGACTCATGACGCATTCACGGGCTAACTGATGAGTTTGCATAGGTATGAATCATGGCCTCAGCTTTCATAACACAGTCAACCCTATCTGTTCATCTTCCCTTTGGAACAAGTATCTCTCTCTCTCTCTCTCTCTCTCACACACACACACACACATGCACACACACACATACACATACACACGAGCTTCAAACCCTCCCCCCCCTGCCTGCACTGTACAAACAGGTAATTACAAACAGATAATTGCAAGTAGGTAATTTACACACACACACTCTTTTTCCTCGCACTTGCCTCGTCCATTGAAAGATCGGTCTTGCATCTGGCGCCGAACACACAGACTGACACCTGATCCAACAGCCGCTTACGACTTGTCCACAAGCTGTACAAGCGCAATCAACCACCACGGCCGATTTCTCATGAAAAACCCACCCCATTTCTGTCCCAAAGATTTATAAAGACCCACGTGTGTGTGCGCGCGCGGGAGGACGGCCTCTCTCTCTGTGAGTATCGCTCTAGGAGCAAATAGCCATGAAAATTCTATGGGTCTTTGGCACTTATGTCCTGGGTTAATGGTCCCCCCTTAGGGCGTCCACGATTTTATTTGCGAATCCCAAAGCAACAATGGAGGCGAGGATGTATGACGAACGAGATATTCCATTTTGATTCTTGCTCCTCCGACTGACAACGGCGAAAATGGAACGGCCGCTGTCGGGTCATGTCCGATCAGGCGATTATGGGCCTTGTAACGGTGTTGTTCAGTGGTCATTTGCTAGTTTTAATGTCGAGTCCGCCAGGGCCCCAGCCGGGGAATAGGTCAATGGTGGCGGCATAATGCAGAGGCCGCATAAATAACACTAATGTTGTGGCCCGGGGTCCTTCCCCTCATGACATTACCGACGTGGGAGCTGCTGCCACAGCCATCCCCAACCACCGACGCCATTACCACCACAATTCATACCACAACTCACTCGTCTGCCACACGGTGAACGGGACATTGTTCGAGAGGGAGCAGTCTCGTGTATATCTTTTTTTCTTTGGTATGTCGAGGACGCATGAAAAGTGCAAAATTCCTCTACGAGACCACTACTTTCATAAGGCCTAAAACGATAGTAAAGTAAGGAAGGAAGAGGGAAAATGATTCGTGAGTTACGAAAGAAATGGAAAAAAACTGCACTTAGAACAGAGTCAAGGAAAGACAAGAGACAGTAAAGAGTTCCAAAGCTTAGATGTTTAGGTGAAGAAATAGATATCACAACGGCCCACACCTTGGGATGCGACAGAGCAACCTTATAGCGGGGGGGGGGACACACACACACACACACACACACACACAAGTAGCCAGTTTTCGGGAGCAGAAGCGAAATGATACCTAGAAAACAGGGAGACAAAACCATCACTGCAGGCGGCGTAGGGCAACTGGATGGAGTTTTGAAGTCAGACTAGGAGAGCTGGTAAGTCGGGCTGCATTAGATTTAACTCTGCCTATTAAGTCTGTAGAACTAGAACCTCCCCAGATGTGAGAGCGGTACCCGAGACAAGGACGGATCAATTCTTTGTTAAATCGGGATATTTTTCTTTTCATCCGAACATGATTTCCAGCTTCATAGAGGCAGATTAAACTATTCTTGATACTCGTGCAATTAAAGCTATCATTAAAACCACTATTTCTACCATCGCAAACAATGGTGATCTTATCACAAGAACTGGAGCATCACCACACAGTCGCCTGGTGTTACTAGTAGCTTGCCTATAGCACGTCCTTATACCAGTTCTAAAACTTCAGCCCCTGCCGCTTTCTTGCCTGACTTTGTGATGTCCTTAAGCACGACGGTACGGTCCTTGAGCCACAATGATACGGGTCCTTGAGCACGACGGTACGGTCTCTGGACACGACGGTACGGTCTCCTAAACACGACGACACGATCCTTGCGCAAGACAACACGATCCTTAAGCACGACGGTACGACTCCTGAGCACAGTGTATCGACCCTTGGATAAGTGACCTGACCATTAGCGCTTAAATACTGCTCTTCATACCCAAGGGCCGTACCGTCGTGTTCAAGGATCGTACCGTCTTTCTCAAGAGTTTGATAATACTAACACGTAAGGTGATTTTCGAGAATATCAAATAGACGCACTATAATACATCACTCCCTAATTAAGTATCATAGTTAAGATAAAAATTCAGAAAGATAAAAAGAAATCTTTCAAAAAGAAATAGTCGAAAATATATAAAGAATGGCACGTCAAAGGAGCTAAAGTTTTAGACAAAAAGAAAAAAAAATCGTATTGAAAAGACTGATTTTCATTTAAAATTTTTTTTCCTCCCACTTAGTTAAAAGAGCCTCTCCGTCCACAAAAAATAATCATACACGTGCTAATGACATATAAATAATTAATTCATCACGAACGACAAAAGTCATAAAATACTGCGTCCATCCTCCAAGGACTATGCCCTCAGCTCTATGATCCACCTCGAAATTTCAGAAAAAAAGAAAAGAACAAAGACAAGTTTGTAGAAAAAAAAAACAGAAAACGAAAGGAGGAAAAAAAAAATACATACAAACGACATCTGAAGTCCATTGTTGGAATTTTTCTTTCCTTGAGGCTCCTCGTCGCTGGAGATGAGGAGCCTCACTTCAAAGGCACACAGGGGGCGCCTCCTCCCCCTGCCTCCCTCCCTCACGTCATTCTGCCTCCTAATTATGGCACAGCCTCTACGGCTCTGCTCTAAAGCGAGCGAGCGAGCGACGGCTGCCGGTACACAGCTTCCAGCGCTGGGACTGGAAGCGGTGTCTCTTCGCTCGCACGCTCGCTGGCTTGCTCCACCTCCTCCCGCTGCTGCTAAGGAAATTTGCTTCTCGGAAGAGTGGTATACATCGTGCTTTTCCTCGGGATGTTGTGGGTGGGGGGTGGCGTGCTCTACTGCGGTGGTGTAGGTGATGTATTTTGCTCTAGCGGTGACTGTGGTGTACTCTGTTATAACGGCAACCCCACTTCGACATATTACATTTCAAAACTGTTTCCTTTTCTTCATTTTACATAATCTATTTAACTTCTTCTTTGATCTTTTTCCTATGCAACAGCATCATTCTAAAGAAAGAGACCAGAGAACTCGAAGGAATTGGCGTATTCCACATACCATCAAAATTGGAACGATTATTTTCTTGAATGTCTTTTTCGGTGCGTGGCGACACCTCCCTCCCTACAGCTGTGTACTGCCTACTTGTTGACATCTGTTTTGTTTACAGGAATCAGCTGACGATCGGCCGAGTCTCGCCCAGGCCTCCAGGAGTTCGTCCTTCTGAACGAAACATTTCGGGCAGTGAGCGACAGGTAGAGCAACGCCTCCCCCTCCTGGCATTACCCGCCACATGCATCGCCCCGATCTGCGGAAATTACTTTTATCAAGTTTGCCAACTTTTCAAATTCGTAATCATGTCGGCTGACGGCTATACTCCCCCCCGTGCCGGGCTTTCTCGGTATTTCTGGTTACACCGAGAGAGAGAGAGAGAGAGAGAGAGAGAGAGAGAGAGAGAGAGCGGTTAGCGCGTCGTGCTCACCGTAGAGTCGATTCATGTGAGCCATATGTTGTCGAGTGTTATGAGTGAAATGGTAAGAATGTGTATCTATAGACTGAATGCCAACAACCCACGTATAAGCATGGCTGAAAGAAAAGACTGCAACCTGGGCCTAGGAGAGGAATTTGACAGCCACTGTAGAGACTAAGAGTTCTTGGGGACTTGGTACAGTAGAGCAACAGGGACAGTAAAGTATGACGTATCGCCAGCTGAGGCGTCTAGTGATTACGTACGTAAATACACACCACATTTATAAAGTAACCACGAGTCTTACTTACATTAACCACTATACTGGGTTGACGTAAAGTGGTTCTGAACTCACACCAGACTTATAAAGTAATACCGAATCTTCTTTATAACGACGGCACACTTAGTATTTAACCTATACTACACTTAAAGTACCATACATCTTACTTGATAATAGCAGCACAGTGGGGTGAACCATAGCTTTAAGTAGGGACTGAATCCCTACTATAGGGATACACAACATCGATCATATGACCCTCTTCGCAGTTCACACTTCTTTCTAAGCTGCTGCCTTCTTTCTGTTCCCTCGCGAACCCGCGCTGCAAGAAACGTGGCCACGTCTCGTGATGGAAACTTCTTATTGTTTATCATATTAGCTCTGTCCTTCTCTCACTCTTTTTTTGTTTCGGGTTTCCTCAAAACCTCATTACGACCTGGCTACTTTATCTGAGAAGTTTGGCTGGGAAAAAGAGAAACAAAACCAACACGATGGATGTGGGTGCGTTACAGTTACGTCCCGTCGCACAAAACCCAGCAGCTATCTTTGTCTGCTCTTGCCCATAACTCCCGAACGAGACAGAGAGCGAATCACTCAAAGAAGAACATCGCAGTAACTAACATCCGGGCATCTAGTGACAAATTCCTTCATTCATTCATCGGTCACAATCGAAACGAAAAACCGTATGATCAGTTCCCTGTCATCGCGTTAAGATATATCGCTCGAGCGACATAAATTACTGGCCTTAACAGTTCCTTTGTACAGTTCTTGGAAGAGGAAAAACAGCACTGTTGCCACATGGGAACTGCTTGTGGATGGAATTAAGAAGTCAAGAGGAATAGATTGCGAAAAATCAGTCTGAACCAGTTTTGTGCAGCACGTATTAAAATTGCTTATACATATATTCATATTCGATACAAATAGCATCTAATTGGCATGAACAACTAATCATTCTAACAGGTTCTGCGGGCGATCCATCTTAAATGCACAGTTTAAGGAACGGCCTTATCATAGGCTAGTTAATTGGGACGTCTCTGGAAACAGACATCATGGACTCAATCTATCTTCATGATGACGAGACCTGAATATCCATCCTACTGTGAGCCACGAAATCTTGCCCCAAAATTGATCTTGTCGGTACCATACGGAGTGGGAGTCGTCCTGCAGTGTATTTTTTGGGGAGCGGGGAGGGGGAGGAAAAAGTCCATACTAGGGGAGGGGGGGGAGGGAACTTTATCTGGATGTGATAGCTATGTGAGGAAGGAGAGGCACATTCCATGGGTGCTTCATGTGATAACTTTCTGGAAAGGAGGGGGGGAAGACCCATGGCTCAGGGTCCCATGTTGGTGTGTGTGTGTGTGTGTGTGTGTGTGTGTGTGTGTGCGTATGTGTGTGTTAGACCTCATTCTCATACTTGAAGGCATTTTGATGTCTGTCTGTAGGAACGTGCTTGCAAGCAATGACAGAACTACACCGAGAGATATCCCAGTAAGCATAAGTCAAGGGGAAGCTCATTCACAGACCTTGTACCCACACACACACACACACACACACGCTCACACATCACTCAGTGGATGTAGCTCTCATTCCAGACTCCCACAATCTAAGGCTTTCTTCCCCCCGGGACTGGAAACGACCGCAGGGTTCCAGCGGATAATAAGGCACGCGGAGATCAGGAGCCGACATTTATAAGTCTCGGTGCCTATCCATTGTAATTACGTTGGCATTTCCAGGCAGCCAGATCAGATTAATGGCTCTAATTTACACGGGCTCTTTATCAACGATCTTTCCTCCGTATTCATTTACGTCCACCTTAAGAGGATTTACAGCTGCGAGACTTGTTGCTGACGCTGGGGGTAAATGAGTGATCATTAGGCCCCGGCTCGAATTTCTCCCGTTATCTTAGGCTTTAATAGATATTTTTTGCAACGTTTAATTTCTCTGGTGTCCTTTTTCTATGAGTCATATTTTTTTTTTTAAGGGAACTGACTGGAATTTTACGCAAAAACAATTGGATCTACACTGGACAGAAATCTAGATTTCTATATGGATTCCAACATGGTCGTATATATCAAACAGTGAACGCTCCTTCAGATATCAATGGAATACTGAAGTCGAAGAAGTTTGCGAGGACACGAGCTTAACACGGGAGGGCCAGGGTAAAACAACAGCTACAGGGAGGCAAGGGAGCCGCCACAGCTACAGGGGAAAAGCTTGGATGCCACCGCAGCTATACGAAGGAAGGCCAGGACGCAACCACAGCTACACGGGAAGAGAAGCCAGGGTGTCACAACAGCTAGAGGGAGACACGCGACAGAGTGCCACCATTGATGCCGTGAACTCAGGCGACGGCACATGGTAGACAGAGGGAACACAAAGAATGGAGAGAGGGAGGGGGTAGAGAGATGGTACACAGACTAGGGGGAAAGGAGGAAGGGAGGGAGGGAGGGAGGGAGGGAGGGAACATCAGATGGATCTCCTACCGGGAAGGCAGACTCGTTTTACCCTCTCCGTAGTCAGGGTGGGAGGGATATGAGCCATGTCAAACAGCCGGGAAAGTTTGCGAGATATCAGAAGAGAGAGAGAGAGAGAGAGAGAGAGAGAGAGTGAGGGAGCGCCACACTCGGGTGCCCGTCACATGAGCGGCGGCTGGCGGCGGGGAAGGGGCCATCAGCAGCAGGCAGACGCCCCACCACAGTCTTGTGCCGCCGCCACAAGCTGTACACACACGACACGGGCTCCGACCGCACGCCCGTGTCCCCTTATGCCTCCTGGAGGAGGGGCGCGGCCCCGCGACACGTCCTGGCCCCGCAGTAAAGCAAACTCGGGACGCCTGGGCAG